>JBAMJV010011711.1:20000-42511 GCA_037951105.1 Echinarachnius parma
AAGATCACAAACATGAGGTATGCAGAGGACACTACTCTAGTTTGCAGCTGCAGAGAGGAGCTCATTGACGTATTGAACCGTATTAAAAAGGCGAGTGAAGAGAAAGATCTTCTATTGAACACTAAAAAGACTAAAATAATGGTAGTCGACAAAGACAGCAACAACAACGATTTCACCATAGATGGAAAGAAGATTGAAGTAGTCAGTCAGTTTGAATACTTGGGTTCCATAATCAATAACAAAGGGGAGAGCCCCACAGAGATAAGGAGAAGACTGGCAATAGCAAGATCAACAGTGCAGAGCATGTCTCATATCTGGAAAAGCCGAGGCCTGTCACTCGATCTGAAGGTTCGACTTCTTCGTGCAACTGCATTCTCCATTGCTACATATGGATGTGAGTCTTGGGACATGACAAAGAACGACATGAAAATAGTTGATGCTTTTGAGATGTGGTGCTACAGAAGGCTTTTACAGGTGTCTTGGCAAGATGGGAAGACAAATGTATGGATTCTGAACAAGATTGGTACAGACTTAATTATCAGAAGGGGAATTATGGAACGAAAACTAAAGTACTTCGGGCACATCGTTAGGAGAACTGAAAGAATTGAGAAAAGAATAATGCAAGGCGCAATTGAAGGAAAACGTGGCAGAGGTCGTCCACCTACATCTTGGACTGACGATATCAAGAGAGTGTCCGGGGAAGGAATGAAGGGTGCAACACACTTGGCAGAAGACACAGTTGCATGGCGTGCTCTCGTGAAGACCACAGCAGCGCTTTACAGCGCCACCTGAACTTGATGATGATGTACACTGTTATTCCTTTAGTAGTAGTAGTAGTAGTAGTATTAGTAGTAGTTGTTCAATTCACAATTCGTACTCGCATCTTTCTTGCTCTCTCTCTCCCTCTCTCTCTCCCTTGTCTTCCTTTATCCCTACGTAATAACTCTTCCATTGATTGTCTCTTTCTCTCTCTCCCTGTTATATGTCGACTCTGCAGAAAGAAGTGATAACGTACGAGGATGGTAACCAGAAGTTCAAGCGTGGCTGCGACGCATGCGTAAAAGGCTGCACCACAACTGGTTCCACGCGCACGTGTCGGTCCTACTGCTACGGTCAGCTTTGCAATGGTGCCGAGACACACGTCATTAGCAGAACCATTTCCATCCTCGTCCCAGTACTTACAACACTGCTCATGCTCAAATAGGGAATTTAAGCTTGCATTTTTAATTTTAAAAACCTCACTTCGAATATATCCAATATTCGAGTAATTTATAGCTCTTCCGCTCACTTTATGTCATTTGATTCAAAGTTAAAGAGATAGTTAAGTTCTGGTAAAGAGAGTGCAGTTTTTTGTCAAACTGTATTTTAGTAAGCAAATCCTGCATCATTACATTACAAACTGATAATTATAACTCCACAATGCTAACAAAAAATACAAAAAATTACAAATCACTAAGTTAAAGGCCTGTTATCGTTCAAAACGAGCCGTTAAAACTCAAGAGGGCGCTCTCTGAACACTCATCGGTTTCAACCATTTTAAATGCTATATTGTGAATGTGATGAAATGTTGAAATAGTGATTCAATAGAGTTATTAACAACAACTATTTAAAAAACACTTTTTTTTAATTCTTAACGACTGGTTCAAAATTGTCTAATAATTGTGGAACACGCTTATTACGAATGGTTATGTTTATGGATATTTCAGCCATTTCTGAACCGATTTTGATCAAATAAAGTTCATTCTGTCATTAAAATTGTATGCTCTTTCGAATTTGACACTCAGTTTTTCATTATCTAACGGGAAAGTTATTTTGAGTAACTAGTGCACTCTATATATATATATATATATATTCTTGGTCAGTTTCCCTATATGTTTGAATTAATTATTACAAAAAGCTCTATCGCTTCGGCGATCCCTCGCATTAATTATCCCCAAGTTGATTTGAATCCGCTTCGGGTTTATGTCAGGTTTATAAAGCTTCTGACTACTTGAGCAATGATGAATTAAGGGGTTTCTGGGAAGAACGCCATCGTAGGGTTTTCTATAGCTCAGTCGGTAGAGCACCGGTCTGGCAATCCGGAGGTCTCGGGTTCGAATCCCGTTGGAATCCCATTTTTCTTTGCTCACTTTTAATCACAATATATTCTTGGTCAGTTTCCCTATATGTTTGAATTCATTATTACAAAAAGCTGTATCGCTTCGGCGATCCCTCGCATTTATCCCCAAGTTGATTTTAATCCGCTTCGGGTTTATGTCAGGTTTATAAAGCTTCTGACTACTTGAGCAATGATGAATTAAGGGGTTTCTGGGAAGAACGCCGTCGTAGGGTTTTCTATAGCTCAGTCGGTAGAGCACCGGTCTGGCAATCCGGAGGTCTCGGGTTCGAATCCCGTTGGAATCCCATTTTTCTTTTCTCACTTTTAATCACAATATATTCTTGGTCAGTTTCCCTATATGTTTGAATTAGTGCACTCTATACTAAAACTCAACTATCCCTTTTCACTTTCTCCATTAATCACTTGATCGCTTCGCACTAGTTGTTCAAAACCTTTCAATGCGGACACATACAGTATATCAGAAAACATTCCTTTAAGGTTATTTCTAGAATAATGGCCACAAGACATACGTCCTAAGCATAATCGTCTACATCCTCGTTCCAGTTCTTCCTTTTTCTATTTTCGATCAAATATTATAATGGTTATAATAATATCAGGCATTTATAAAGCGTCATCTCTTATCAATTATTGCAAATTTAACATATTTACAAATTCATAAATATTTTGCAATCTAAATTTCTTTTTATCATCTAAATTTATTTAAAAGCTTCGCATACATTTTCACAATATCCTCCCATTGGATTGTTTCATACAAGATATTGTGTAATACAAATACTACACACATATTGTTTATAACATAAGTAATACGTAATTCATTTTAATATAATCTCTGATTAATGCTAAGTATATTAAATAAGTAAACGTGCATGTACAGTACTCATTCAATATAATTATGGAGTTAGTCAAAACTACATTTTCTGCTGAAAATATTTTGTTTCTAATTGAAATGTAAATTGTAGTGATCCAGTCATTAAATACAGCCTCATTATGCGGTATAAACAACCTTCTGTCAAAATGACAGTTTCCTCACCTGAAAGAATACAGTGTATACAAGAACATACAGTGTGAACGCACTGTAATGGATAATGTATACAAGAACATACAGTGTGAACGCACTGTAATGGATAATGTATACAAGAACATACAGTGTGAACGCACTGTAATGGATAATGTATACAAGAACATACAGTGTGAACGCACTGTAATGGATAATGTATACAAGAACATACAGTGTGAACGCACTGTAATGGATAATGCATACAAGAACATACAGTGTGAACGCACTGTAATGGATAATGTATACAAGAACATACAGTGTGAACGCACTGTAATGGATAATGTATACAAGAACATACAGTGTGAACGCACTGTAATGGATAATGTATACAAGAACATACAGTGTGAACGCACTGTAATGGATAATGTATACAAGAACATACAGTGTGAACGCACTGTAATGGATAATGCATACAAGAACATACAGTGTGAACGCACTGTAATGGATAATGTATACAAGAACATTCAGTGTGATCGCACTGTAATGGATAATGTATACAAGAACATTCAGTGTGAACGCACTGTAATGGATAATGTATACAAGAACATACATTGTGAAAGCACTGTAATGGATAATGTATACAAGAACATACATTGTGAAAGCACTGTAATGGATAATGTATACAAGAACATACAGTGTGAACGCACTGTAATGGATAATGCATACAAGAACATACAGTGTGAACGCACTGTAATGGATAATGTATACAAGAACATACAGTGTGAACGCACTGTAATGGATAATGTATACAAGAACATACAGTGTGAACGCACTGTAATGGATAATGTATACAAGAACATTCAGTGTGATCGCACTGTAATGGATAATGTATACAAGAACATTCAGTGTGAACGCACTGTAATGGATAATGTATACAAGAACATACATTGTGAACGCACTGTAATGGATAATGTATACAAGAACATACAGTGTGAACGCACTGTAATGGATAATGTATACAAGAACATACAGTGTGAACGCACTGTAATGGATAATGTATACAAGAACATACATTGTGAAAGCACTGTAATGGATAATGCATACAAGAACATACAGTGTGAACGCACTGTAATGGATAATGTATACAAGAACATACAGTGTGAACGCACTGTAATGGATAATGTATACAAGAACATACAGTGTGAACGCACTGTAATGGATAATGTATACAAGAACATTCAGTGTGATCGCACTGTAATGGATAATGTATACAAGAACATTCAGTGTGAACGCACTGTAATGGATAATGTATACAAGAACATACATTGTGAAAGCACTGTAATGGATAATGTATACAAGAACATACATTGTGAAAGCACTGTAATGGATAATGTATACAAGAACATACATTGTGAAAGCACTGTAATGGATAATGTATACAAGAACATACAGTGTGAACGCACTGTAATGGATAATGCATACAAGAACATACAGTGTGAACGCACTGTAATGGATAATGTATACAAGAACATACAGTGTGAACGCACTGTAATGGATAATGTATACAAGAACATACATTGTGAACGCACTGTAATGGATAATGTATACAAGAACATACAGTGTGAACGCACTGTAATGGATAATGTGTACAAGAACATACAGTGTGAACGCACTGTAATGGATAATGTATACAAGAACATACATTGTGAAAGCACTGTAATGGATAATGTATACAAGAACATACATTGTGAAAGCACTGTAATGGATAATGTATACAAGAACATACAGTGTGAACGCACTGTAATGGATAATGCATACAAGAACATACAGTGTGAACGCACTGTAATGGATAATGTATACAAGAACATACAGTGTGAACGCACTGTAATGGATAATGTATACAAGAACATACAGTGTGAACGCACTGTAATGGATAATGTATACAAGAACATACAGTGTGAACGCACTGTAATGGATAATGTATACAAGAACATACAGTGTGAACGCACTGTAATGGATAATGTATACAAGAACATACAGTGTGAACGCACTGTAATGGATAATGTATACAAGAACATACAGTGTGAACGCACTGTAATGGATAATGCATACAAGAACATACAGTGTGAACGCACTGTAATGGATAATGTATACAAGAACATTCAGTGTGATCGCACTGTAATGGATAATGTATACAAGAACATACATTGTGAAAGCACTGTAATGGATAATGTATACAAGAACATACAGTGTGAACGCACTGTAATGGATAATGCATACAAGAACATACAGTGTGAACGCACTGTAATGGATAATGTATACAAGAACATACAGTGTGAACGCACTGTAATGGATAATGTATACAAGAACATACAGTGTGAACGCACTGTAATGGATAATGTATACAAGAACATTCAGTGTGATCGCACTGTAATGGATAATGTATACAAGAACATTCAGTGTGAACGCACTGTAATGGATAATGTATACAAGAACATACATTGTGAACGCACTGTAATGGATAATGTATACAAGAACATACAGTGTGAACGCACTGTAATGGATAATGTATACAAGAACATACAGTGTGAACGCACTGTAATGGATAATGTATACAAGAACATACATTGTGAAAGCACTGTAATGGATAATGCATACAAGAACATACAGTGTGAACGCACTGTAATGGATAATGTATACAAGAACATACAGTGTGAACGCACTGTAATGGATAATGTATACAAGAACATACAGTGTGAACGCACTGTAATGGATAATGTATACAAGAACATTCAGTGTGATCGCACTGTAATGGATAATGTATACAAGAACATTCAGTGTGAACGCACTGTAATGGATAATGTATACAAGAACATACATTGTGAAAGCACTGTAATGGATAATGTATACAAGAACATACATTGTGAAAGCACTGTAATGGATAATGTATACAAGAACATACATTGTGAAAGCACTGTAATGGATAATGTATACAAGAACATACAGTGTGAACGCACTGTAATGGATAATGCATACAAGAACATACAGTGTGAACGCACTGTAATGGATAATGTATACAAGAACATACAGTGTGAACGCACTGTAATGGATAATGTATACAAGAACATACATTGTGAACGCACTGTAATGGATAATGTATACAAGAACATACAGTGTGAACGCACTGTAATGGATAATGTATACAAGAACATACATTGTGAAAGCACTGTAATGGATAATGTATACAAGAACATACAGTGTGAACGCACTGTAATGGATAATGCATACAAGAACATACAGTGTGAACGCACTGTAATGGATAATGTATACAAGAACATACAGTGTGAACGCACTGTAATGGATAATGTATACAAGAACATACAGTGTGAACGCACTGTAATGGATAATGTATACAAGAACATACAGTGTGAACGCACTGTAATGGATAATGTATACAAGAACATACAGTGTGAACGCACTGTAATGGATAATGCATACAAGAACATACAGTGTGATCGCACTGTAATGGATAATGTATACAAGAACATTCAGAGTGAACGCACTGTAATGGATAATGCATACAAGAACATACAGTGTGAACGCACTGTAATGGATAATGTATACAAGAACATACAGTGTGAACGCACTGTAATGGATAATGTATACAAGAACATACAGTGTGAACGCACTGTAATGGATAATGTATACAAGAACATACAGTGTGAACGCACTGTAATGGATAATGTATACAAGAACATACAGTGTGAACGCACTGTAATGGATAATGTATACAAGAACATACAGTGTGAACGCACTGTAATGGATAATGTATACAAGAACATACAGTGTGAACGCACTGTAATGGATAATGCATACAAGAACATACAGTGTGAACGCACTGTAATGGATAATGTATACAAGAACATTCAGTGTGATCGCACTGTAATGGATAATGTATACAAGAACATTCAGTGTGAACGCACTGTAATGGATAATGTATACAAGAACATACATTGTGAAAGCACTGTAATGGATAATGTATACAAGAACATACATTGTGAAAGCACTGTAATGGATAATGTATACAAGAACATACAGTGTGAACGCACTGTAATGGATAATGCATACAAGAACATACAGTGTGAACGCACTGTAATTCACAGTGCGGATCATGTTTTAACACACTAGGCCCCGTAAGGCTGGAGAAAGAGATACAATAGAAGTTACAATTGATTGTAAGTCAGACAATATGAGTGTTTCGACCAATCATATTTGCGCATTTAGAAGATCTGACTTACTATTAATTGTAACTTACAACCGATTGTATCTCTTTCATCAACGTGACCCTTGCATCATGTGTGTATATCTTAAATTCGCACATTTTCAATGTATCAACATTAAGCACACTGTTACACATTGTGAACAGACTGGGAGCATACTAGCTTACCACACTGTGATTCGCAATTCTTTCACGCAACGTGTGTCAGGTACTATTCAGTTTAAATAATCAATACAAGTCATAAGAATGAATACTATTGTTGTGTCACAGACTGTATATATAATGCTTCGCTTTGCTTTGTAATAAACTTTGTACTTGTTGATTCTCAGCCAGTGATCTCCTCTCATTTTGATTTGTTTGTCTTTTCAAGCTCTTTTGTAGTTTATTGTTTTAGTGCAGTTGCAATTTTGAATATAGAGTTTTCTTGCTATTGTATATATTTGTTTATCATTATTTGCATTTCGCTGTTTCACGGCCTCTCTGAAACAGCCTAGTTGGCTGATCGAGGGATTTTTACCATGTTTAAATACAAACAACAAAGACTTACGATAATTATAAAAAGGGAGATGGAAAATTGGTAACATTTACTAAGCTTATTGCTCACGTTTCCTCAGTTCCCAGTAGAAATGTTCTCTAATTCAGTTCAACATTTTATATTCAATAATCCGAGTCAATTCACACTACTTGGTGTTCCTAATTAACATACTTGTATTAAAGGGATCTAGTAACTTTGTTGACATGTGCAAAAAGTGATGAATGGTTGATGCAATGTATATTGTTGTTATCTCATATGTCCACAGGGTATTGTGTGAAAATTTCAAGTCAAATGGACATTGTATGGCCAAGTAATGAGCGAAAATGCAAAGTGATATTCAGTAACTCACTGCACTCACTTTGTACAAGGAAGAAAAACTCGCCCGGAGTTTTTCTTATCTGAATACTTCAATCATACATATCTTTGTAACGAAAGGGAAATTTGACAAACCGAAACCTGTCCCATGATTTTATTGTTAATACGAATACAACAAGGTATAAGGGAACCGCTAGAATTAAAATTTTATTTTGAGGATTTGGACAATGTTACTAAGTCCCTTTAAGCATAATACTGCTAATTCAAACATTCTACTTACAAAAAAACAATAACATACAATTAAGTTACATACTTTAATAGTTACAAACATACATACATACATATATGTTTAAATGGGGAAGTGAGTACCCACTCATACATGGAATTTCCGTCAAAACTAAGGAGGAGACCGAGGTCAGACCTCTCTTTTCATACCAATCATCCATACACACATTATTTGTGGATAATGAAAATTGAGGTCAGCTTTCACATTATATACACATTAACAGTATTGGTGCTTAGGTAGTAGTGAGGACATCTGTATGATGTCATACCAGTCATCCATACACACATTATTTATGGATAATGAAAATTGAGGTCAGCTTTCACATTATATACACACTAGCAGTATTGGTGCTTAGGTAGTAGTGAGGACATCTGTATGATGTCATACCAGTCATCCATACACACATTATTTGTGGATAATGAAAATTGAGGTCAGCTTTCACATTATATACACACTAACAGTATTGGTGCTTAGGTAGTAGTGAGGACATCTGTATGATGTCATACCAGTCATCCATACACACATTATTTGTGGATAATGAAAATTGAGGTCAGCTTTCACATTATATACACACTAACAGTATTGGTGCTTAGATAGTAGTGAGGACATCTGTATGATGTCATACCAGTCATCCATACACACATTATTTGTGGATAATGAAAATTGAGGTCAGCTTTCACATTATATACACACTAACAGTATTGGTACTTAGGTAGTAGTGAGGACATCTGTATGATGTCATACCAGTCATCCATACACACATTATTTGTGGATAACGAAAATTGAGGTCAGCTTTCACATTATATACACACTAACAGTATTGGTGCTTAGGCAGTAGTGAGGACATCTGTATGATGTCATACCAGTCATCCATACACACATTATTTGTGGATAATGAAAATTGAGGTCAGCTTTCACATTATATACACATTAACAGTATTGGTGCTTAGGTAGTAGTGAGGACATCTGTATGATGTCATGCCGATCATCCATACACACATTATTTGTGGATAGTGAAAATTGAGGTCAGCTTTCACATTATATACACATTGACAGTATTGGTGCACAGGTAGTAGTGAGGACATCTGTATGTTTTCATGCCGATCATCCATACACACATTATTTGTGGATAGTGAAAATTGAGGTCAGCTTTCACATTATATACACCCTTACAGTATTGGTTCAAAGGTAGTAGTGAGGACATCTGTATGATGTCATACCAGTCATCCATACACACATTATGTGTGGATAGTGGAAATTGAGGTCAGCTTTCACATTATATACACATTAGCAGTATTGGTGCTTAGGTAGTAGTGAGGACATCTGTATGATGTCATATCATTCATCCATACATACATTATGTGTGGATAGTGAAAATTGAGGTCAGTTTTCACATTATATACACATTGACAGTATTGGTTCAAAGGTAATAGTGAGGACATCTGTATGATGTCATACCAGTCATCCATACATACATTATGTGTGGATAGTGAAAATTGAGGTCAGCTTTCACATTATATACACATTGACAGTATTGGTTCAAAGGTAATAGTGAGGACATCTGTATGATGTCATACCAGTCATCCATACATACATTATGTGTGGATAGTGAAAATTGAGGTCAGCTTTCACACTATATACACACTAACAGTATTGGTTCATAGGTAGTAGTGAGGACATATATATGATGTCATTACCAATCATCCATACACACATTATTTGTGGATCATACAAAGTGAGGCCAGCTTCATGTTATACACATCAACAGTATTGGTGGAAATGTATAACTGGGGACATCAACATGATTCCATAGCAATCATCCAAATCATTTGTATAACATAAAATGAGATTTGAAAATTACTATACAAGGTGTTTCAATTCATTCATACGCACATGATTTCTGGATGAGAATGTAGGTGTCATTCATACAACAATGTTCACAGGCTTGACTAAAAGAATGCATAAAAGTGAGAAATTCTTTGTGAGAAAATATGCCTTTTATTATATCAAATGGAATATGTGTTCTTTTTATTCTTGAGAAATGCTGGATGGGGCCATGTTATCTACGTTGTTTTTTAATTGGCCAGAATGTGTCAGGGGCACTTTGTTAATACAAAACCTGTTACTACATGTACGACATAATATGGAAAAAGTATCTGGTAAGCTTATTTAACTGAGGATGAGTGATGCATTTTTTCTTCTGTCAAAGTTTTGTATCTTACATTTTAGACAAAGAAGATCAAGTAATGGACTTGCAATTTCACCCCCTGTAGTTCTTCCATTGACAACTCAACTCAATTCAATGCATTCAATTCAGTGGTCGATTGTTGCTCGCCTTTGTGGCCGAGCATTATCGTGTTGTTTCATTACATTTTTGTGACTATCATGTTGAAATTTGTAGCAGTTCATCTGAAATAAATTTAGTTTAAAGTATGCCCAGTGTTCATAATTTGTTTTTACTACCTCTTATGCTTTAAAAATGTAAGTGTTGCCTTTGTTTTATATGTCATTTATTGTTGCTCTTTTCATGTGTTCATGTAACTCTGATTTGAAAACTTGCAATTCAGCCACTGGCTGCGAAACATGACTCATAAAACCTGTTTTGAATTGAATTGAATCATATTGAATTGAACTGAAAAAGCAAACAAACAAATGGGGATCACATTTCAAGGCAAATCAGAATGAGACTACCTGTGTGTCCCCAACATTAAGTTAAACCTTGTACAGGGAAATCCTGTTATAACGAGGAGAATCATTTTGTCCTGATTGTAAATATATGTTATCGATTCTGCCATTTATAACGATATACCGCTTATAGTGCGGTAAAATAGATAGTCCCGACTACCTCGTTATAACGGAGTTTCCCTGTAATGTACTTCAGTAATCTGCTTTCATCACTGCTGCTAGCTGATTTACAAAACCATGTAATGATGAATTGGCATATTTTTTCTTTCAATACAAAACAACACAGAACTAATGAACAATAGTCACACATGCGTTATGTGCATTTTAGAATTTGATTTGTCTAAAACTAAAACTAAGTGACATGTATTTTCACCAGATACTGTTTGATAATTGACAAAATCAAAAGAAAAAAATATGAAGGCCATCAAGTGATGAATTAAAAAATGTATCTTTTTCATCTCATTTTGTGGTAAAATAGAACTCATACTCAAACAAAATGATCTATACCCATTGTAATCGTGAAGCTCTTTCCTGCTTCTCCACTTTTCTTTAAATTTGGTGTCAGTTATTTGCACTGATTAACTATATTACATGTAATTACCAATTGTTGGTGCAAGGAGGAAACATTTTGGCACACGAGATGAAAAAAGCGGATTGCAAATAGAAATAACATGAATACTACATCTTGCCTTGTCGGCCAAGGAACTCTAAAACCATGTTCACTTGATCCTTTTATAACCATCAATGTACCATATACACTGCCCTCCAAAGGTGTGTCCCCAACATTAAAAACTTGTACAGGGAACCCCTGTTATAACGAGCTTGCTAATAACGAGGTACCGTTAATAACGAGGAGAATTAAATGGTCCTGGTTGTAAATGTGTGTTGTCGATTATGCCATTTAGAACGATGTACCGCGCTTATAACCAGATAAAATAGATAGTCCCGACTACCTCGTTATAACAGAGTTCCCTGTAATGTACTTCAGCAATCTGCATTCATCACTGCTGCTAGCTGATTTACAAAACCATGTAATGATGAGTGGGCATATTTTGTCTTTCAAATCAACATAACACAGAACTACACAACTACTCACACATGCGTTATGTGCAATTTAGAATTTGTTATCATTAATTTGTCTTAAAATAAAACTAAGTGACATGCATTTTCACCAGGTACTGTTTGAAAATTGAAAAAAATCAAGACTTTAAAAAAGAAAAGTATGAAGGCCATCAAGTGATGAATTAAAAAATGTATCTTTTTTATCTCATTTTGTGGTGAAATAAAACTCATACTTAAACAAAATGATCTATATATTTCATCTCATTTGGTGGTGAAATAGAACTTATATACTTATAAAGAAAATACAACCCTTGCTAGAAGAATTTAATCATATTAGTGTATTAGAAAGACACACTTTTTTCTTTTCTTTCCATACACAAAACATGTTTTCAAATGTACTTTGATACAAACATCGTTATCGTAGACTTGCCTCATATTCAATTGAGACTGCGTATGTTGAAATAAACTTTCATTCTATACCCATTGTAATCGTGAAGCTCTTTCCTGCTTCTCCACTTTTCTTTAAATTTGGTGTCAGTTATTTGCACTAATTAACTTATTACATGTAATTACCAATTGTTGGCGCTAGGAAAAACCATTTTAGCACACAAGATAAAAAAAAAGCGGATTGCAAATAGAAATAACATGAATACAACATCTTGTCGGCCAAGGAACTCTAAAACCATTTTCACTTGATCACTTTAACCCTAACCAGGCCGGGTTATTTTGGCTATGCTCCAGCCGGGGGGGGGGGGGTGGATTCCACCCCCCCCCCTGAGATCTCGGCCGTCGAACGCGCGGCCGCCGTGAAATTTGGCACGCAGATAGCTTGCAACGTAATCTACAAGATTGCATTGTAATTTTTTTGAAAAAAATAAATTTCTACTTAATTATGCAAATTTATGCAAAAATCCTCTTTTTGTCTATAAATCACTAAATATGGCTCAGAATATGCTAATTTTGTGCATGAATATTCTTTATGACCTAATTAAAAGGTTTTCAACATTAAAAATTGCAACAGCCAAAAAATTCCTTATGTATTTCTTTGTTTTGGAATTTCTTATGTATTTCTTTGTTTTTTTACTTTTGTTTTTTATTGTTTTTTTCGATGGAATAAATTATTTACCATTATTGAACAATATATAGCCCAAAGTTAAATGATTGCAATGATTAGAATGACAAAATAATGAAGGTTTTGTCTATTCTAGGTGAAAATCAATTTCCATAGGATTTGTACACAAATCACAAAAATTTGCGATTTTCGGGCCGACGCTCACTTACAAAAGGTCACGTGACTTTAGAACGGTGTACCCGGTCGTCGCGAATTTGGTCTCAAAAGTTGCGCAAGACTTCAATGATAAAAGTCATGAAGTCGCGCGGCAATACCTGCGCGCGTTGCGGAATTATCGCGAAAAAAGTCGAGGGGGGGGTGGATTCCACCCCCCCCCCCCGGCCTGGTTAGGGTTAAAACCATCAATGTACCATATACATTGCTCTCCAAATGTTTGAGAACATCTGCAATCATTACTTATTTTACCTGTTTTTCATTGATCATTGATGACAATGCTGCATTTTGGTACACAAATAAAAATTACACAATATACACTCAGCACAAAAAGTAAGTCCCCCTTTGTAACAGATGTTTATAACTTTTGAACGAGGGAGAGCTGACAAAATCTAATCATGCATCCGTGTACCTGCCATTTCTGTAAAAATTATGGAGAATTGTCACGTCATGCTTCAGTGAGCACAATCAGAAAGGGAAATTGGCCACTTTTTTTAAGTTTGCAAGGTTCATGAAGAAACTTTAACATACTGATAGATGAACACATTCTGGAATTCCATCACTTTACAATATGCATTAAGTGTCGTGGTTGCTTCCAGACAAATTGTATGACTTATTTGCATTATTTCATGGTTTAAGTACACAGCACAGGGATATTGCGAAAATTAGAAGAAAGTTTGGGGTCATGGCACTGCATCCATTCAAAAATAAAGTTAACAATTGAGAAGTGCCAACAAATAATTTTGGCACGGTTTGGCTTCATTCTGGCCCACTGTGCGTTTTTATTTTAATTGTTATATATCTTGATTGAACATGAACTGAATTCAGGTTTCTTATTCCATGGTTGGTGCTTCTAGTCAAAGCTTCTTGCAAGTTTATTTTTGCCGATATTTGCAAAGTTATCATGTAATGTACATTTCACTAGGATTTTGATTCTGTAAAAGGTGACACCCTATTAAATGGTAGCGCCGTGTACCTGAATTCACTTATTTTTGTAAGATCCAACAGATTTAAGCTGTCGCTTGTGCTCGGCTCTAACAAAGTCCTTTATCTGTGCCCAGCTCCTTGATGCCAGGCATTCATGTTCTGCCTTACACGCCATGCACTCATCCTTCCTGAGCAAGTTTCCCCTTCTCAGAGCATCCTTAAAGTATGTTTTGATGGCAGCTTTCTGATTATTCTTCCAAGGTTCCCGTTTTGAGTAGTTTCTTCTTACGCCAGTCTTCTTCACTTTACAGGGGAAAATGAAATAAGAAGGGAACAAAAAGACCAGCAATGTTTATTTAAAAAGCTGAATCATCAACTTAAAGATGACTAGAGAGAACAAAATTCAAGATCAAGTTTATTCAACATACATCTTTCAGCCAGTCTCTTATGCAACACTGTGAAAGTCTACTTGCCATAAAACGGCTAGTGCTTCATAGTACTCGGTGTCTTATCTGTATCACACACACACACGCGCACACACACACACACACACACACATACACACACACACACACACACACACACACATCACTACAGCCACAGCTCGTCTGTCTGTCACACAACAGCCTTTGCAGAAATCCCAATTATCATAAAATGTTTTTAAGGGAAAATACATTATAAGGCTAACAACATTATTATGTCTTAATACCCTGTTGATGACCAACTTCTAGAGACAATTGGATAATCCTGTTAAGTTTTCAGAATAAAGATAACATATGTACATGATCACGGCAGCAAACATCACAGGCAAGCACAGCTGAAGTGCAGTTCAGTGCTAGTGGATGCATGGAGCTAAGATAGCTGAGACGGCCACTTAGCACGCAACTACACTTGCTGAAATAAAGACTAGAGCCTCGGTCCTTTGTTTTTCTCGAGAGCTAGCTAGACACCTGTATTGATTAGTGTGTCACTGCGTGTGGTGTAGGTGCAAGGGTTTGTACACAGCATGCATATGCATGTTTATTTTGTAGTGATATGGCGAATCGGTTGTACACTGCACATTAAACATGTTAAAGCATAAAAAACTAAGCCCTCGATCGCCTCTCAGCACTGCAGAATTTCTTCAGAAAGATTTTCCGTAAGAAAATATGAAAACAGATGACGTTTGTCTGGAAAAAAATCTACCCATTTAAAGGGGACCACCTCCAGGCATAGAACAACACATGACTATATGTTTTTTTAACATTTTGCAATGGTTTGTGTAATTCATAAACAAATAATAATAATAATAATAATAATATACATTTATACAGCGCATAATAGTAAAATTACTCTCTATGCGCTTTACAATACTTAATTAAATAAACAAAATATAATCAACCTACAAAAAACACAAATATTAAACAATTAAAGAACAAATAAATAATATTATAGTGCAGCTTATTTAAACAAAAAGATGGGTCTTAATGACTTCATAAAATAATCTGTGTTTTTAATGTCTCTTAACTGTTGGGGGAGCTGATTCCATAAAATGGGTGCTACAGTTGCAAATGCACGATCCCCATATGTATGTGCTTGTGTTTTCGGGACTATCAAGAGATTTTTATTGACGGAACGGAGACTTCTTATTGGTTTGTATATTTTTAATAAATCGGACAGGTAAGTTGGTGCATTGTTTACTAACACTTTATGGCACAAACGAATTATTTTATAAATAATCCTTTTTTCCACTGGTAACCAATGCAAGCAAGTCAACATAGGCGTTACAGGATCTCTGCGTTTGGCTTGCATAATCAGTCTTGCAGCACTGTTTTGCACTACTTGTAGCTTAGACATGTCTTTTTGAGAAACACCAAACAAAAGGCCATTACAAGAATCAATTCGAGAAGAAACAAATGCATGAATCAATTTTTCTGTTATTATTGGACTTAGAAACGCGCGCAATTGAGCCACTCTTTTTAGAGCAGACATAGCTACGCAACATTTAATTTGAACATGATCTCTAAGTATCAAGTGTTGATCAAAGCAATTCATTTCCATCACTTACGGAACCACTTCCTGGTTCCTGGTTTGCGAGTGGGCCAATGCTATTAACGCGTACGTTTAGAGACAATGGAATCCTGGGTGATTCACTTGCTCCACACAAATTAATCTCGTTCATTCACACCGTGCTTTAAAATGGTGATGCGTTTTCCAATGATATATTTTTTTCCTTTCATTAACCGAAATGACTACCCGATTATCAGGTAAATATAACATGCATCGGAACTGTTTGTACAGCCTGTGCACCAGTTAAGCGAAGTACCCAATAAAATGGTACCCCATTATGCGGAGACTACTTTACTCATATGGAAATTATTGAAATCTACCTGGTTTGGGGTTGACTTTGGGAAGATCAAAGTTCTCCTCCTCATCTGTGTCCTGCGCCATTCTGTTCGCCTCTTCATCCTCCCCTTCGTTGTTCTCATCAACTGCACCTTTGTGTAAAATAAACAATTTTAAACATATATCCTACACTGTTTATTGGTTAGAGCAGCAATAATACAATGATCTGGTCTTGTATAGCGCATAACACGTTACACTGAAGTACCGTAAAACATTTATTACAAGTGCATAGAGAAAATGTGTCTCTAAAGGGCTCTACTGAAAATTAACAAAAAATCGTATTCATGGGTGACTTGTTCTCCTTGACTTGTTCTCCTTTTCTGGTGATTCATCATAGCTCACTGTTCCCTCCTTATCTGCGGATTTAGTCGTTCCTTGTCCACTTGTGCTCTGTGCTTCGTTGCCATTCTTACTTTCTGATGATCCGTCGAATCTCACTTTTCCCTCCTTATCTGCGGATTTAGTCTTTCCTTGTCCACTTGGGCTCTGTGTTTCATTGCTGTTCTCCCTTTCTGGTGATTTTGTTATCTGGCCGTCTGTTGTTCTAGACTGAAAATATATGTAAATAAGGTCACAAAATATCAATCTACAAATATTGTGCCCTGTGCTTCGTTGCCGTTCTTACTGTCTGATGACCCAACATAGCTCATTTTTCCCTCCTTATCTGCGGATTTAGTCTTTCCTTTTCCACTTGTGCTCTGTGTTTCATTGCTGTTCTCACTTTCTGATGACCCAACATAGCTCACTTTTCCCTCCTTATCTGCGGATTTAGTCTTTCCTTTTCCACTTGTGCTCTGTGTTTCATCACTGCTGTCACTTTCTGATGACCCAACATAGCTCACTTTTCCCTCCTTAACTGCGGATTTAGTCTTTCCTTTTCCACCTGTGCTCTGTGTTTCATCACTGCTGTCACTTTCTGATGACCCAACATAGCTCACTTTTCCCTCCTTAACTGCGGATTTAGTCTTTCCTTGTCCACTTGTGTCCTGTGTTCCATTGCCGTTCTTACTTTCTGATGACCCAACATAGTTCACTTTTCCCTCCTTAACTGCGGATTTAATCTTCCCTTTTCCACTTGTGTCCTTTGTTTCATTGCTGTTCTCACTTTCTGGTGACCCATCATAGCTCACTTTTCCCTTCTTATCTGCGGATTTAGTCTTTCCTTTTCCACTTGTGCCCTTTGCTTCGTTGTCGTTCTTACTTTCTGATGACCCAACATAGCTCACTTTTCCCTCCTTAACTGCGGATTTAGTCTTTCCTTGTCCACTTGTGTCCTGTGTTCCATTGCCGTTCTTACTTTCTGATGACCCAACATAGTTCACTTTTCCCTCCTTAACTGCAGATTTAGTCTTTCCTTTTCCACTTGTGCCCTTTGCTTCGTTGCCGTTCTTACTTTCTGATGACCCAACATAGCTCACTTTTCCCTCCTTATCTGCAGATTTAGTCTTCCCTTTTCCACTTGTGTCCTGTGTTTCATTGCTGTTCTCACTTTCTGGTGACCCATCGAAGCTCACTTTCCTCTCCTTATTTGTGGATTTAGTCTGTCCTTTTCCACTTGTGCCCTGTGCTTTATCACTGCTGTTCTCACTTTCTGATGACCCAACATAGTTCACTTTTCCCTCCTTAACTGCGGATTTAATCTTCCCTTTTCCACTTGTGTCCTGTGTTTCATTGCTGTTCTCACTTTCTGGTGACCCATCGAAGCTCACTTTCCTCTCCTTATTTGTGGATTTAGTCTGTCCTTTTCCACTTGTGCCCTGTGCTTTATCACTGCTGTTCTCACTTTCTGATGACCCATCATAGCTCACTTTTCCCTCCTTAACTGCAGATTTAGTCTTTCCTTGTCCACTTGGGCTCTGTGTTTCATTGCTGTTCTCCCTTTCTGGTGATTTTGTTATCTGGCCGTCTGTTGTTCTAGACTGAAAATATATGTAAATAAGGTCACAAAATATCAATCTACAAATATTATAATCATTCATAGTATTGTTACTTATTTGCCACATTGATGTTTGGATGGAGAAGAGTGCAACAAACTAAACACTGAGCAGGAGATCAAAAAGTCTACCTCTCTTTTTATTCATATTTGTTAATACAAATTAAATGTTATTGATATGTAGACATACAAGCTTTAACAATGATAATGTGACTAGTAAATCATTGTAGGTATTTAACATGATATTCTCTCACCATAAATTACTCTATTTATTGTGCCACAACTCAATCTTTATTTAGGGTCATTTCATGAACGTTGCAACCTATTGGTCAAAATTATAAAGAGTCTCAAACCTGACCTAATATTTATAACATTGCAGGAGGAAATTTTAGCATTGTGTTACTTGGTTACAGCAAGGCAGTAACGTTAAAATGTAAACAACACACATTTTTAGAATTTCCAAACCATGCATGTACACTTTGATAGTCACTTTCATACGCCAAAATAGTTTTTGTTATGGACAAAAAGCTATTACGTAATAATTAGGGTTCTTAAATGAATTAAGTAAAAAAATAACAGATCTTTGCCCAACTTAGTAAACAAGAAGGCACCTCCAAATGTATGTCCAATCCAGAAAAAAGGCTCGCCACTAGCCTAAGATTTTGAGATGAAGATTTTAATGTTTATAATTTCCAAGATGTTATATCTTCTCAAACAAAGATCTACTGTTCACAATTAATTCAAGTAAAGACCAGCCAATGTATTGTTTAATTATTAAAGTTGCGCGGACAAGACATATAGAGGGCCGGAGAAAAATTACTCGGCCGCCCGCATTGGGCAGCGCCGTGACAGTCAACTAGGCTAGAACGAACGTGCTGCTGAAAGGGGATACCATTAGTTTGTACAGACGGCGCGTCTCGTGCGTAGCGCGTGCATAATACCTTATTTGCCTTGTCCGCGCCACTTTAAACATATTTCATATCACTTACCCTCCAAGGAGCCAATGGATTCCCATAGTCGTATCTAATCTCTTCTCCAAGTGCTATTTCCCTCTTAGCAAACATGCACAAGTGGGGATATCCGTCAACTAACAGTTTCTTGACGCAGCTGTTTTCTTCTACTCCTGTGGCATCATTGGCATATCGGCCCAGGCCCGTTGATTCATAGGCATCAATACTGAAAAGATAAGAAAAAACAGAAATATAATCACAAATATGAGACAGCATTTTGACTTTTGACGATAAAACTTAGTTTAGATTCGCTTTTTAAAAAATGATAGCACTTTCTACTGCCTTGTTCGGGCCTCTAGCCTAGACATTTCAATTCCTGCCTCGAGATGGAGCCTGGACTCAAGAAAAACAACACAGGATCACGTACACTGGTTTCCTGTTGAAATGTATATTGTGAGAGCTAACCTTCATGTACATTACTTTGCATTATCCACAAATAATATGTGTGCATGAGGCCAGCATCCACACTATACACTTCAACAGTATTGGTGCATATGCATGCAGAAGGTTAGCTTTCCCATGATCCCATCTGTATGATCTGATTGATGTCATACCAATCTTCCATACACACAGTATTTGTGGATAATGAAAATTGAGGTCAGCTTTCACATTATATACACGCTAACAGTATTGGTTCAAAGGTAGTGAGGACATCTGTATGTTTTCATACCAATCTTCCATACACACATTATCTGTGGATAGTGAAAATTGAGGTCAGCTTTCACATTATATAACATATTGACAGTATTGATGTACAGGTAGTAGTGAGGACATCTGTATGTTTTCATACCAGTCATCCATACACACAGTATCTGTGGATAATGAAAATTGAAGTCAGCTTTCACAGTATATAAACATCAACAGTATTGATGCACAGGTAGTAGTGAGGACATCTGTATGTTTTCATACCAGTCATCCATACACACATTATTTGTGGATAGTGAAAATTGAGGTCAGCTTTCACATTATATACACACTAACAGTATTGATGCACAGGTAGTAGTGAGGACATCTGTATGTTTTCATACCAGTCATCAATACACACATTATTTGTGGATAGTGAAAATTGAGGTCAGCTTTCACATTTGCATTAACAGTATTTGTGTACAGGTAGTAGTGAGGACATCTGTATGTTTTCATACCAGTCATCCATACATACATTATTTGTGCATAATAATAATTTAGGTCAGCTTTCACACCCACATCAACAGCACTTGGGTAAAGGGATTTTATACCAATCACTCATACACACACTTTTTGTGGATCATACAAAGTGAGGCCAGGTATACTTTACACACATCAACATTATTGGTGCACAATAATGAAAATTAACGTTCAAGAGTCAATCATTTCAAAATAATACATTTTCATAATTTAAACCAGACAATTTGTAAAATGTAGTTAATCAGCTTTAATCTGACACATTTCCGGGCTCAGTAATGTCAAGCATCGCTGAGTTCTCTGTTGTTAAAGGTGATACTTTTTGCAAGTTTGGGCTAATGAATGAAAGCTTAAAAGTACAATAATGATGCCACACTTTAATGAAAACATTGATTTGAACAATTTGTGTTGGGTTTTCGAGTTAATAAATCGTTTAGCTGAATGCATCTGTACATTTTTCTTAAACATGAATATGAGCTGGCCTGCCATTCGTTAAACATGGACAACTTGGATTATAATCTTTTAGGAAGCTATGTCCAGTGATTGGGCCATTTTTCTTCAAATAAGTAAACACTAACTGGGAACATGTACATATAGATGATACCTCAGTTAAAGGAACACATTAGGCAACATGTGCGAGAATTATTTAGACACAATCAGGACAGTGCCCAAACTCATCACTCTGTCGCTGTCACAGATGTACTAGGGGAGCTCGGGCAGTGTGGGAAGGAGCAGGGGGGAAAGGGTTATGCGATAACAAATGAGATGGAATGGCCACCAAGGTCATCTGATTAATTTTTGTTGACTTCTTAATGTTTGGATATTTGAAGAACAAGGTGTTTACATCTCCCCGTGATCTGGAGGATTTGCAGGGCAGCAGTCGACACGAAGTGAATGTATAGCACCAAAATAATAACTAATCCCTAAGAGTTATGTGACACCACTCATTTCAAGAATCCATTCAAAAGCCCGAACTTGCAAAAAGTGGGTTTTGCACCTGTCATCTTCAAATGCAAAAAACTCGGAGATGTTTGACATTGTTGATTCAGAAAAAATATCAAATTAACGAAGCTAAAAAGTTACTCTTTACATATGTCATATCTAATTTTGAAATGATTGACCTTTAGACTGGGATTACCTTTTTTGTATACGCTCTGTATAGACATTAAAGGGGTATTCCGGGCCTGATAAAACCATTCGTTATTTGAATAAGCAGAACAAGAGGATTAATTGGTGAAAATTTGATCAAAATCGGACAAGAAACACGGGAGTTATACCTATTTGAACATCATGTAGTAATGAGCGATCATTTAAAAATTGCCGCCATATGCAACATCATTCACGAGCAACTCCCCATGGATTTAATTAGTACATGAAAATACACCTATTTCTCATTTTCATAGCTAAAAATTAAATTTTCTCTGCTTGTTTTCACGAATTCATAGAAGAATATCGATGGGCCAACCTCATTGGAATTTGTAAGCTCGTGAATTTTCTTTGTTATGAAGAAAATTTAAATTTTGTAAAATGTC
>JBAMJV010011712.1:0-52643 GCA_037951105.1 Echinarachnius parma
CGATAACAAGCTAACTTGTTCGTCGGAAGTCCAGAAGTTTTCCTGTTTGACTTTGGCATTGGCTTGGTCCGGGATTCTACGGAGCTTTCAATAACAAGTACCGGTACCCGTCAGTAGCCGGCTAGCCTCGCCTTTCTCGTCTGCTTCACGTGCTTTAGCCGCTCTCCGTACTTTCATCCCTAAAGAAAAATACAAATTAAGTAGCCATGCCGGGTGAATTGTCAGAATATGAAAAGCGACGACTGAAAAACATCGCAGAAAACAGGAAAGTGTTGGCAGATCTTGGCATCTTGAAACCGGTAATTAGTCGGTAACTTTTACTTTTTTTTTTGGTCTCGGTCTTGACGTCTTTGTGAGTGTGGACTTCGTCCTTGCAGAGTTCAGTGTCTTCTTCGAATAATCGTAATCTCAGCTTGGATTCTAAGCTAAGTTGTAATAATAATCTGTCTGACTTTTAATTTGAGAGTGACTTTGTTTGATCATGATAATTAATTGATGTTTTTTTGTGTATTGACTGCGATTGCGACTCGTCACTGACTACCTGACTACTGTAGGCTACTAATTATTATAATTCATTTTACTTTAGTGAGATTTTGATTGTGAAAATGGTAGTAATATTACGTTCAATGTATGATTTGTGGCTAGATTCACTCATAGCCACTGGCTTACAATATATCTATGTATAATTAATTCAAACATATAGGCAGGGCTCCACACTCACCTTTTTAGTCAGTGGCCCGGTCGGGCCAGTGAAATAGTTTCTTCCCTATTCTGGTGGCCCGAAAGAAAATTTACTGGCCCCAAATTATATTTCATGAGTAAGCTTTTTACTATTCAAAATATCACTCTTTCATAATCAAACCTTTGATAACAGATGAAGCATGACATAAAAGAAAACAATGTTTTTTCATTTTGTCAATGTCGGGTTGAAAATCTGCTTGCCCGATTGGGCACCAAAATATGTCTTTTATACATTTTGCTGGCCCCAAGTGCAATTTCACTGGCCCCGGACCAGCGGGCCAGTGCGAGTGTCGAGCCCTGATATAGGGAAACTGACCAAGAATATATTGTGATTAAAAGTGAGCAAAGAAAAAATGGGATTCCAACGGGATTCGAACCCGAGTTACAATCATATTCATAGCATTGTGCACTGTGCGGAGATGTGATTATTACTGAAATTTTTCACTGTCGGCATTCACAGTAAAATATGTCGGTAATAATGTCAAAGAGGCCATGCCCATGAAAGCGCTAGATTTGTCGATCTACTCTTTCGCCTGCTGCAGCTGCACTATCCAATTCCACAACCAAAACATATCTGATTCCTCACTCATTTTGCCAGCAAATGCAAACAAACATGTGATCCTCAATTCATATATTTTGATATTAATAATTACTGAGTCTGTTGTTTTGAAAATTGCAAAATGTAGGAAAAAAAAATGATTATTTCCTGTCCGTTTTCCTTACTGCGTCCTAACACTAACAGCGTTCTTCTTCCGTTTTAGTGACCGCAATCAACTTACTGATCATTCTGTCACTTTATTTGGTTCAGCTATACTGTACAGTGACCGTGTATGCTTATCTCCAGCGTATTAGCGTAATTGCGTGTTAATAATGGTCCAGCTGACTGGTCCATCACGTAGCTTCAAATAGCCACAGTGCAGTGTCATTTTAAACTAAAGGTCTTTAATAACACAATTTTGTAATTCTTTTTGTTTTCACTAGTTCATTGCCCCAAAGAGGAAGACCTCTGCCATTGGATTGAAGAGGAAGCGCCCCTCTGGTCCTACAGCAAGCCCTCGGACCCCAAAGACACCTCGAGCAGCCGCAGCTGATGCTGGACCAGATGGAGGGAGCGGGTTCTCTGACTACGGCAGGCGACTGTCTCGCAGGCTGCAGGGAAGGGTAAGTATAGAGTGACTGTAAATAAAACCAATTAAACAGGCTTCGAAATGGCCCATGGCCTGGGTCACCGACTCACCGAGCGCGGGCCAGTGCCCGTCTGAGTTCTGGTGCCTCAGTGAGCCCCGGTCACCAAAGACACCTCGCGCAGCTGCAAGAGTTCTGATTCTGGGCCCAATGGAGAGAGTGGGTTCTCTGACTATGGCTGGCAACTGTCATGCTGGCTGCAGGGGAAAGTACTAGCGTGTAAAATCTAGCGTGTAAATTAAATCTAAAAACCAAGTAACAGGCCTCAAAATAGGCATAGTGGCCCTGGGCCACTCGCTGTACAGCGAGTCCCCGCCCCCCCCCCCCCCCCCCCCCCGGACCCCAATTTAAGACACCTCGCGCAGCTGATGCAGGGCCCAATGGAGGGGGCGGTTCTCTGACTATGCCAAGCGACATTCTTGCAGGGCTGCAGGGGAGATTAAGTAGTAAGTGTGCCAAAATTAGCCACTGCCTGCCATAATTTCATTAATAGTACAAATTTTACTTGCCTGAATGGGAATCCCAAATGATATTAACTATAAAGAAAACATGTTACCAACTTTAGTTGTTTGTCTTCGTTTGGGGCCACCAGATTCACATACTGGTCCACTGGCGAAAAGGGAGAACATTTAATTAGTATCTAGCAATTGAACAGGATGAAAAGAAGATTTGCACAACTGATTGATCTCTAAGAAATATTTGACCATTGAGCTCTATTTTCCTGATGATCTACTCGTACAGGGCCCAATAGAGGGAGTGGAGCTATGCCTGACTACATGTATAGCAGGTGACGTAGTGTAAACTTCCTGCCTTTTAGAAAAAGAGGGAAAGTGGGAGAAGGCCCTTTTTAATTTTTATTAATACTACTTGGCTTATGAAAATGGCTGCTTGGCAGACTTTTCAAGATGTCCAGCCGGGCTATTTTTTCTTCCAAAAAAGCTCAAATATTCATATTTTTTGGGGAAATTAAAACAAACAAACAGGTGGCCCCATTAAAAGAAGTGGGCAGGGATTCCAAACATTTATTCTGTTTAATTTGTCTAACAGTGACCAGAATCAAATAACAAAATAAATGATTGTTGGCCTTTCCTCAATTGTTTCCATAGCAACCAGTTGAAGGAGGCGATATTGATTTCAGTGTGGTGGACAGCATTGATGAGATGCCGACTACAACCTGTGAAGCGTGTGCCAAGAGAAAATACATTTGGGGCTATACCAGGTATGAATATATATTAGTGCTGAGTCCAAACGGATAGCGGTTCCGTATCCGACCTTCACGGTCGGATACGGGTATCATACAAACAAAAAAGCACAACAAACAAAATGGAGCTTTGATTTTTGATGCTTTAACATGGTTCAATGGTTAGTATCAACAATCAAATCTCCATGTCTTTTTGTATTTATTTATTTTTTATTCTATAGATTTATTTATAATTTTTTTAAAAACATTTCGGAGGAATCCGATATCCTTCCGTTTTTACTCGCTCATATCAGATATCCGGTTTGACTCAGCCTAGAATATGTATCTGAATTTTTCTTTTTCAGCACTGAGCAGCAGGATTCTTAAAATCAAATCACATAATTGGTCGCTGATCAAGTTTATAAACTGCAGTGTTTTGCAATATAGACATCAAGCCACGGATCGCTTCATATTGCACTGGTCCACAAATGGATAGTCAGCAAATTAAATGTTGATAGCACTGTGACACTTTACGTGGATAATGCAAGATTCCAACCCTGTATTTAAACCAATGTGCCCAACATCAATTAGCACAGGCCCAGAGGCCCAGGGTCACTAGGCCAATGGATTGCATTGTTAATTCCACTGGCCCAATTGGGCAGCCATGACATATTGTGTTTATAAATGTTTAAATTATTTGCTTAGGGCAACTAGAATTACATTTCAGATTAAATTTCGGTCCACTCAAACTCGGCCCCTCTAGGAAAATATTGAATTGTCACTAGAATCGGGCCACTAGAATTTGAAAAAACAGTTTTACTTGCCCAGCTCGGCCACAAGGAAAAGCACTTAATTTTTGTATAATTGATGACTTGTTTCCATTGGCAGATCATGTCAAAGTCAGAAACAACGTAGAAGACCAGGATAGGGATTTCGGGCCACTAGAATAAAAACAAAAAAATTGTTTACTTACCGCGGATGGGAAAAAGCGTTAATTACTTGTAGACAGGATTCTTGATATAATATCTTTCGTTGGCAGATGTCGAAGGTCGGTACCGCGTGGAGACCCGGATGGAGTGCTCGCGAGACGGAATCCACAGACCAACCGTGTCGGGATCCACGGGGGAGAGGAGGGGATGCTACTCTGTCGCCCTCTCGGGGGGCTACGAGGACGACCTGGATATGGGGGAGTGCTTTTACATTCACTGGTCAAGGTGAGTTGGTATACTAAGCTCCACCAAAAAAAGTTGCAGGGAGGTTATGTTTTCGGTTTCATTTGTGTGTGCGTTGTTTGTGAACTGTCTCCTGCGTACAATTTTGCAGATATCTCAACCAATTATTCATAGAAGCTTCCTGCCCTTCTAGAAACGAACCTGTTTAAATTTAACGTCAAAAGTCATAGTCCAAGGTTGCACAAAAGTAAAATTAACATATTTTGCAAATAGACTTCAGTATTGGCGGGAGGTATATGGCACTCGGAGTGGTGCGTTTCGAGTTGCTGTCATTGGGCATGTTTAGCTTTTTGTGCTTTGGCACAGAAATTTCTCAGTTGCAAGAGCACAACATGAACATCATTCATTACAATATAGTTGTATTGCAATGTTCAATACTTATTCAATGTGCTTGATTGTGATCATGTTGATAGCCTCTTGTATGTGCACAAAACCTAAACATGGGTATGGAAGAGTGCCTTACATTCACTGGGCAAGTTGAGTTACTACATACATGTAGTAGCAAATGTGACTCTTTTATGCTGTTGCAAGATTGGTAGAGTGTGGCCCCTTCTGGAGGTTCTTTTTGTCGTAAACAAATCCTGGGGTTAAAATACAATGGATTTTATTTGCTTGATATGCTCGACATGTCTTCTACAAACTGAGCCAGCAAAGACCCTATTATAACATTACATTGTTTTTGTTGTGATTGTTCTTCCTTGCAGGAGGCAGCGATCTGAAAGGCGCAAAGAACAACCCCAGAATTCTGCCCCCAGTCCCCAGACCTCTGGATTGCTAGACCTGTGTTCTACCAAATAGCCAGAGACCATTCTTGTTCCTGATCAATAATGGTTGTTTGTTTACTCTTCTTCTTGCAGGTGGCAGGGATCTAAAAGGCACAAAGAAGAACCTGAGGACTGCCCCCAGTCCCCATACCTCCTGGGTTGCTATACCCTTTGCTGTACCAACTGAGGCCAGAAAGTATTGTTGCTCATTATCAATAATTGTTGTTTGTGTGCTTTTCTTTTTGCAGGTGGTGGGGATCTTAAAGGTACAAAGAATAACCCAGAAATCTGAGAACCGTCCCGATCCCCAGACCTCTAGATTGCTAGACCTGTGTTCTACAAATAGCCAGAGGCCATCCTTGTTGCTGATCAATAATGGTTGTTTGTTTACTTTTTGTTGTTGCAGGTGGCAGGGATCTAAAGGCACAAAGAATAACCCCAAGAACCTGAGGACTGCCCCCAGTCGCCATACCTCCTGGGTTGCTATACCCTTTGCTGTACCAACTGAGCCAGAAAGTATTGTTGCTCATTATTATTTAATAATTGTTTGCGTGCTATTCTTTTTGCAGGTGACAGGGATCTAAAAGGTACAAAGAATAACCCCAAGAACCTGAGGACTGCCCCAGTCCCCAGACCTCTGGATTGTGAGACCCTTTGCTTTACCAACTGAGCCAGAAAGTATTGTTGTTCATTATCAATAATGGTTGTTTGTTTACTTTTCTTGTTGCAGGTGGCAGGGATCTGAAAGGCACAAAGAATAACCCCAAGAACCTGAGGACCGCCCCTCAGTCCAAGGACCAGACGCTGGAGAGAGGTGAGCAAGATGAAAATTGATAAATAACATTTTATCTGAAGCGATCCATTTACTTTGTGAAAATTCGACCACAATTACTTGGAGCTTTCAAACTTCACTTGTACCTTGTTGTTTGGCTCATAACAGAGAAATTAAATCGGTTTTGAATTTTTAAATGTCTCCCTAATTTTTGAGATATTTAAGACTTAATTAGGAAGCGTATGTAGACGCTTTCGAATGTAGTCAAATCGAAAATCAAAATCAAAGGAATTGGTTACGTATTGGCTGAGATATGCCCATCCGAATGAATTTTACTTCAATGAGCAATCAGTGTTCTAGTGCACTGGTTCCTAAGTTTAGGAACCAGTGCACTATAACACTGATTGCCCATTGACACACAAAATCATTTGGATGGGCATTTCTCAGCCAAAACGTAACCTATTCCTTTGATTTTTTGGTATTTGGACATTATTTGTTATGCCCTTTCTGAAAATGAAGTCCAAATTTGAAAATTCTTTTAAAAATATTGATGACATCATTTATGACATGACACTTCACCACTCTTTCTTGCATTTCCATTATACTATTATTTATGTCTTGTTTTGATGACAGGCAATCTTGCTCTGAGTAAGAACGTTGAGAGTGGACGTCTGGTGCGGGTCATCAGAGGATACAAGCTGCACAGCCCCTACGCCCCAGAGTATGGCTACCGATACGATGGTAAGGAGGTGGAAATCTAAACATTATTTTTGTGTTGGCTGGTCTCATCTTGGGGCCTTGACTCGTTGTTTTGAAGAAGAAAAAAATCTTAATGCTAAATATATTACTCATTGTGGAAGCAGTAATCATTCGCTAATGATATTCGTTTGTCTCTCAATGTATGGTGAACACTGAATCTAAAGATCACAACGTTAAAATTATCTTGTTTGTTAGGTCAATAGACCTGTTAAGAATTGCAAGTACTAAACCGTTTAATTTGTAAGTCTTCTTGTAGAAGTCTCCTTGTTTTCAGAATACATCACCTTCTATATGGGCTGTAAGAATCGTAACTCCTTTCCATGCCTATGCTCAGTTGAGACATTCCTGTTTGCTGTTCACTATGGGTCCATCTTATTTGGTCTGAAGCTATGCTCTGATCAGGAGGAGAAGGAAGATAGTGGGAAGGATGAGGAGAGGGGTGATATACATGTAGAACACCTTTTACATCTTCTGCTAAATTTTGTTCTTCATCCATTCTAGGTTTATACAAGGTTGAGAAATTCTGTTTTTACTATGGGTCTATCCGGTTATGGCGTCTACAAGTTTGCTCTGAAGTGATGCCCCGACCAGGCCTTCCTTCCCTGGGAGGTAGAGGAGGAAGAAATGAGAAAGGGGGGGATTGATTTCGTCACTTATGACACTTCCTTCTTGTTTCAATCACCCCAGGTCTATACACTGTTGAGGAATTCTGTTTCACCATGGGTCTACAAGAACGGACTAATGAACTAAATTCTGTAAATGACGCGTCATGACGTAAGCCAATGAATTGTCAATCACATGTCGATCACGCTGCCGTTTCCGGACCCTAAATGTGGGTGGGGCGTAAACTGGCTGCTAAGTGAGATTTGGCGTCAGAAAACTAGTCTTAAATCACTACAGTGTTTATTTTCATGGATTTTTTTTCGGCAGACCTATGTTTCATGTCATCAACTATGGAATAAGTGTCAAAGTACGTTGTATTCTTTAGGTCCTTTAAGAACTTTTACATCACCTATTACATTTCCTTCTTGTTTCAATCACACCAGGGCCCCGTTGCAGAAAGAGATACAATCGATTGTAAGTTACGATTGATCGTAAGTCAGAAAAATTACGTGTTTCAACCAATCAGATTTGCGCATCTAGAACACGTGATGTGACTTACGATCAATTACAACTTACAATCGATTGCATCTCTTTCTGCAACGGGGCCCTAGTCTAATTCTGTTTCACCATGGGTCTATCCTCCCCTCCTTTGGAGATTAAGACCCCGTTTACAGTGAGAAAAAGGCAGGGCCGGGTCAGGCCCGGGCCAGGCCGCGGCCGAGTTGGCCCCGCAATTTTGTGCGTTTACAGTGCGAGGCCAGGCCGCGGCCTACATTGTAACCTTCCAATATTTTGTCGTAGTGGCGCTCTGCATGTAAACAAACGATTATTTTGGGGGGCGCGCCGGGGGTCACAGTGTAGATCCGGTCGCGCGCGCGCGGGATATTTCCAATGAATCTTTTCCCCAATTCCCTATGTTTATGCATGTTAAATGCACGGCGAACTTTCGAATATCACAGCTGCGCGGTACAAGATGATTCGATTATAATTTAATTCAAACACAACGACAACGGTAGTATCTCGACTTAATTGTTATACTTACACGGGAAAAGTTTGGAGATCTCGACGTACTTGGCTTGACCCACCGAAGAAAATACCATGGAAGCGTGGGTTCGATTGTTATGGTACGGCGTCATTATCCTATGACGTAATGATCCTTTCACTTCCGGGGTAACAGTTGGCCCCGCAATTGGCCGCGCAATTGGCCCCGGTGCGTTTACAGTGAGAAAAGGCCGGGCCAGGCCGAGGCCGAGACTACCTCCAGAGCTGGTCCAAATGCGCGGCCAGTTTGGCCTCGCAATTGGCCGCGCAATTGGCCCCGGTGCGTTTACAGTGCGGGGCCAGGCCGCGGCCTGGCCTGGCCTTTTGCTCACTGTAAACGGGGTCTTAGATAGAAGATGAGGATGAAGAGCAAAGAAGGATGCAGAAGGAGGAATTAACATCTTTTACATTTCCTTCTTGTTTACCCCCCCCCCTAGCTCTATATACACCGTTGAGAATTTCTGTTTCACCATGGGTCTATCCGGTTATGGCAACTACAAGTTTGCCCTGAAGGGATGCTCCGATCAATCCTTGCCTCCGTGGGAGGTAGAGTTGGAGGATGCAGAAGAGAGGGGGAAGGTTGAGGAAAGAGGGATGATAAAGAAGACCTTTTACATCAACTATAACACTTCTTGTTCAAATCACCCCAAGTCTATACACCGTTGAGAAATTCTAGTTCACGATGGGTCTATCTGGTTACGGCGTCTACAAGTTTGCCCTGAAGCGATGCTTCGACCAGGCCTCCCTTCCCTGGGAGGTAGAGGAGGAAGAGGAGAGGGGGAAGAAATGAGAAAGGGGATTGATTTCGTCACTCATGACATTTCCTTCTTGTTTAATCCAACCCAGGTCTATACACAGTAGAGAAATTCTGGTTCACGATGGGTCTGTCTGGTTACGGCGTCTACAAGTTTGCTCTGAAGCGATGCTCCGACCAGCCCTCGCCTCCGTGGGAGGAGGAGGATGAGGAGAGGGGGAAGGATGAGGAGAGGAGAGATGGGGAGGAGTGCTCATCGGACAGTGGCTTCACGGAGCACTCTGGTGATGACCAGAAGGTAACAATGGCGACCAAATCAGTTTACCATTTTATTGTTGTTTTATTAACCTGAAGATTGAAATTTAGTACAATAGTATTAATTAATGGTGATAGACCAGTATTTATATCATACTAGAACTGATGCATGCCATTTGATTTCCACCATTGACAAAAAAAAATGATAATCATACTTTTGTATAACTTACAACGATGCCTTTGAATACACATCTGGGTATTGTCAAAATCATCACATGTTTTATTACGGCCCATTGGAATACAGCAGGTTTGATTGCAATTATGTTGTGTTCTAGTTAAAAAAACAAAAACAATATTTTCCCATAGTCATATTTACATGAACATATTGTGATATAGGTAGACACCATCCAGTAAATTAAATAAATATTTACATTTCAATAACTGCTTGTCATTGATAAATGTTTCATTTTTAATTTCCCTCATCACATTTGTTTTAGGTGGAGGAAGACAAGAGTAGTGAAGGGACGCCAGAAAACAGCAGCGAACTCTCCCCACCCAGCAGCCCTGACAGCAACTTGTGATTGGTTGGTCGTGTCACGGGCGTCGATCTGTCATTGATACCCATTGATCAGGGGGGGATGATCCATTCATCCATCCCCCCCTGATGAATGGGTATTACGTAAGTATCGACGCCCATGGGTCGTGTACCGGTTAACAGAATCTTGTTCTTCCATCCTGAAATAATCCTTTTAAAATTGATGCATCATGAAAATCAGAAATGCTGACCGGGGGACATGCCTTCAGAAACCACTGTATAATTTGGTAAATTAGCACTATTCTGTTCAGACAGTAATTTGTGATCGGTTCGTCTTGTGCCCGTAGCCAGAATCTCCAATTTCCATCACTGAAATAATCCTTTTAATGTTGATGCATCATCCCATTCGGGAATGCCGACCAGGCGACATGCTTTCAGAAACTACTGTAGAATTTGGTAATGTGCACTGGTTAGCAGTACTCCGTTGAGTAATTTGTGATTTGATCCTCTTGTGCCCGTAGCCACAATCTCAAACTTTCATCTTTTAAATAATCCTTTGAAATAAATTGAGGCATCATGAAAATCTGGAATGCCGACTGGGGGACATGCTCTCAGAAACTACTGTAGAATTTGGTAATGTGCACTGGTTGCACTATTCTGTTCAGACAGTAATTTGTGATCAGTTCCTCATTTGCCCGTTGCCAGAATCTTGTACTTCCATCACTGAAATAATCCTTATGACGTTGATGCATCATGAAATGCCCACCGGTTGGGGACATGCTTTCAGATGTAGCTATAATCTTATACTGCCCTTTTGAAATAATCCTTTTAGAAACTACAGAGTCTCATACTTTGGGAATGTGTAATGGTTAGCGCTATGCTGTTCAGACAGTCTGCCCAAAGCCAGTATCTCAAACTGCCATCACTGAACTAATTGTGTCCCCCTCTGTCACTTCGGGTAATTCGTCGGAAATATCAAAATTAAGATTTTTAGTGTTTTGAATTCTCTCGGATTTCAGCTTTAAAATGATGTATAACTTGCTACATATAATTTTCATGAAGGAAAGAAAAACGCAATTTAATAACGAGGACCAAAGCCCAGCGATTTGTCAAACAACGGAGAAAATCGCTTCTAAAGTTTCGCATCCATTCAGAAAAGCATCCTTACAGAGCGAGCGAGCGAGCGGTTGAAATTTTGTTCGGTTTGACCATTCGCTTTTCACGATCGATCACAAACAATATAACGCATACGCAGTTTACTGTTATTCATCGGCCAATCAGCAAAGCTTTCGTAACACGGCGGCATACACAGTACGCTCCGGTGTTTCATACTGTCAATTGCATGCAAGTTAACCTGGGGGCTGGCATGACCCCCGCGCGCCCCCTCATAACAATGACCATCATTGTCGTCTATAGTAATACTTGGGCATGGTACAATAGAGCGGTAACTTCAGTCCTCTGCTGGGCGTGCAATATCGACCCACCCTGCTCATTCATCCTCCCCCATCATTACCGCAACATTGAACTATACACAATGAACTTCGCACAGGGGAGGCGTATTTTGATAATCCTTCGCAGTTGGTTCTTGTTCCACGATCATGACGATATCTTTCATTAGAATTCTAAAGAAATAATTGTCTGCATATCCTTGCTTGTAAATCTGTAAAACAGAACACTGATAAATGACAAATTTGTGTTGCCAACAGATCAATTTTAAATTATGAAGAATAAAGTGGACCTGTCAAACTATACATTCCTGAGTGAATTTTTAATGTATACCCAACCAAAGAACGAAAGAACGCAGAAAAAAATAACGAATATTAATCAGTTCATGCATACACGCCAAATTACACACACATAACACTATTCATGGGGCTGTTATCTCACGGAGGCAAGGCTTATTTCATACTGCAGTATGTTCGGAAGATCGGTTTGAGAAGTCGTATTTTCGCATGAATGTTACGACCAAAAGGACAGAATTCCGTGGAAAACAATTATTAAGTGCACAGCAATCGTTTTTTGGCGAAATATTCCGCTTAAAAGGAAAACAAACCACGTTTTCTATCGTGCATAATTTTGATAAACTCATGGGTGTTTTACCGTCTTGCCATGGGTGTGATTGCAAGGCGAATCACTTTATTTTCCATTAAATATGTTCGATAATTTATTAATTCAGATATTCTAAGGTAAGTTAAGACAATAATTATAATACTCTTCATGAATATAAAGGTAAAAATACCAACCACCACAGAAAAAAGACTGGTATAATTGATCGGAAAATACACAAAAAATCGAATGCCTCTCTGAAAAATGGATCAGTTCGGGTTTTCCCCCGGGCTGCGCTGGTCGTCTCGATTGAAGGTGTGTATGACCAGGGCAATTCAGTGAATTTTACGCGTGAAATAGGTAAGTAAAATCTCACTTCCATCAGCTATTTCCTGTCCATTTGTGGATTGAAAATCCACTTCAAAGTCGATAATTATTTATCATTATTTCATCATCTTTATCATCACCATCATCTTTATCATCATCATCTTTATCATCACCATCATCAACATCATCATCATCATCACCACCAATATCATCGATCCTCTTTATCATCATCATCATCATCCTCAATATCATACTGTACGGACTCATGGGCGTAAAACTGTCATTGATACCCATTCAACAGGGGGGGGGGGATGATCTATTCATTAGGTATTAACCCAAGTATCTACGCCCATGTGTACGGTACTTCACATCACAAAACACAGCGCGATTCAATAGGGTAGGTACCGGTACCGATAAGCCGCACAGCGCGATTCAATACAGTAGGATGCGGTAGGCTGCACACAATGCGCTTTGATGTGCAAAGAAAAGCTACTAGCTATTCACATAACGAAGGAGGTATTAGCGGTATTATACAGTAGGCCGCACACGCTACCAGGAAATAATACAACGTACCCAGTACAACTCTATTCAGGTCAGTCTGACCAATCACAGCGCTTTCCGCCCGCAGCTAGCTCGCAGCAGTCCGGCGTCACGTGCATGCATAGAATCACAATCGATCGATCATGAACAGCCAGCGAGGATAAACCCGAGTTTCAGGTCGAAACCAAATGAAGGTTGCTCAGAAAAATCATTATTTTCGGTATAAAACAATCGAATTACGACATGAAATTTTCAGAGAATGTAGATGACACATGTAAGTATCACATTCCGTAAATTTGAAATTTTCAGCCAAATACAATTTTGTATGATTTTGAGGCTCTTTGTACTAAAGTCCCACTCCGACTTTACACCCATTCCGTGGTCACAATTGCTTAAACCAGTTAAGCCTGATCCCAAAATAACTCACAACTTGACACTAACTGAAATCAATTTGGGCTACACGATCTGATCATGTTGTGCCCATATAACTCATGATCATGTAAACTACTAGTTTTGTTTTCTCTTTTCAATTTACTACCTCTTGTTTGTAAAAAAAAAGATGGCCGAGGTGTACCTGTGCTCAAATACATTGGTGATGTGAATTCCATTGCCTGCAGTGTCACCCGAATGCTATGTTCAGTTTCCTATGGCTGACGGTCCATACCCTCTTGGGGCTATTTCAACTTCGTACTGTCAATGATTTGTTATAAACAATACACATGCCAAAGGATGAGGTAATTCCATGTCTTGTCCATTCTTCAGTGTAAATATGTACATTTGTTATATTTCCTTATTCGTTGTTGTAAAGACCAGCTTACTATTCACTGCCATTGAGTGTGTATGCAAAGGCCTGTGTTAGTTGTCCCATTATGTTGTTAGACAGGGGTAATTTAACACAGGCCTCATACATTCTCAACATTTTTGTTTGCTGTAAATAAGTATATTTGTAGTTTTGTTTCCTTTTTGCATTGTTGCCTTTTGATCGTTCATCCCCTTCACATTTATGACATTTTGTTATTCTGCATTGTTCTGTATGAAACATCTATAAAAGTTGAGTTTCTACATGAGCTTTTATGTTACATGACTAAGTAATTGATTGGCTAAACAGTTCAATTGATTTTGACTTAAATCATTATGTTCCACGGAAGAGTGTTGCATTTCTCTGCAAGAGTTGCCATAGATATAAGAGAATTTGTGTGTAAACCTAAGAAAAAATTTAATTGGGATGCTATCAATTGAAAAGGTTGTGTTTAACCATGGAAGTAACCTAATCTAAAATCAAAGGTTGTGCGTGTGCTCTGCCAACTCTATGATAATCTCACTATTATAATTTCAGAAACTATCACTTCAGAAAGCCACCATTTCAAATCATGCTTAGATGCTAGAATTGTATTTCTATATGATATACCTTTATTACGGGTTTCCCTGTCCAGTGGCATCATTCTGCAGACTAATTGTAAAGTCATAAGATGTAAAATTACTTTAACCCGTTCAGGACTGGTCCCGAAAATACTCTGGCTTGGGTCTATGTCGAATACATGTTATACCACAATCAATCCGTCCTGAACAGGTTAATCATGCTAAGATAATAGTGCCAAAATTTAGTGTCAATTATTCTACTTAGTACTGTTATTCATTTGTTACTTATTGATGAACCTTCAGATTGTGATGTACTGTACTTAAAATGTGTAACATGCACTGGTTTCATATCAAAATGTTGTACAACAAAAAAAAAGGAGACATGCTCATTTTGAATGTTTTAGTTTTGTAAATATCTATTTTTTTACCTTTTGTTATTGAATTTGATGACATTTTGATATGTGATATATTTTGGTTTTACATAATTCTACCAATCAAATAATCATAGTTCGAAATGTAAAAGGCTGTCTTAATAATTGTCATTATTCAAAGTCATGCATCTGCAGATCATTTTTTGAACATTTTGTACCATAAATAAGTCAGGACTGTGTCTTTCTTTTGTACATTTTAATATCAACTTGCTGCTGCCAAATGTGTTTTTGTTTGCCAAACTTGTGAATAATAACTCTGATCTAAAACAAATGAAAACCTACATGTATATCAAATCTGGTGCTGTTGAATGTGATGTTTAGAACAAAAACAGAATTCCCAGTAAATGTTTTAGGTAGATCGATGCATATTCTAAACCATTTCTGGGTAAGATATCAAATTGTTATTTTTGTTGAAACCCAAAATGTGTTAAATGCTTTAAAATCTGTATGAAATAGAAAATGTAAACATTTTGGACCTAATGTACTACTTTGAATGGCTCTAGCAATTACAGATCTCAAATAGCCCAGCCTTATATAGGGTTTAAAGGGAACCACTACGCCAAAATAATAACATTATACATTAAATGTAATAGTTTTAGTTCAGAAAAATTGGTTTCAAGACCATTTATATAAAGACTAGTGCATTATCTAGGACGTATGCATCTACCGTACTTCTATCGTCTCCAAACGTACGCGTTAATAAAGTTGATCACTTCCAGACATTTGGCGCGTACAGAACAGTGGTGGTCATTAATTGCATTGTTTATGAATTACACAACCCTTTGCAAACTGTTAGTCATTATTATACCAAAATATGATGTTTTTTGCCTGGTGGTCCCCTTTAAGTCGTAACAGGTTGACAGGCATTATTTGAATAGGGTAAATCAACCAATTGTACGATGATAGCTTATAATTATGTAAACCATATTGTGTTCCTTGCAATTTTCAGTCATTTTTGTTTGCATCATGGTAAACAGAGAAACTTATAATAATTATGCAGTTTAGCCATTGAAATTCAGTATTTTATTAATGATTGATACCATTATTTTAAAATGTTGTATGTGACAATGTTATTATGATATGGTACTACTAAGTATTTTTAAATGGTATTTCCAGCGTTATTTGATGTTAACATAAAATATTTTTCTGGCTAGTTTGAATGCTGGACTTGTTTTTTCTGTTATTATGCAGATGTAATTCTGAATAAATGTACTTTTACTAAATTTGTTGAGAATTCTTAATGCATTATTCGACCAAACATTTATTTTGTGTAAGTGGGTGTGTAAGGAGATTCAAATACAATTTGTGTTTCATCTTGTGTGTGGGCTTATGCTATCATACATGTAGCTGCATCAAGGGAGCGATTTATTACAGTGGAACCTCTTTAGAACGAGCTCTATTATGACAAGGTCCAGGTCTTACTATTTTTAAGCCATGATACAAACAAAGATATCTGATGTAACATGAAGTATCCAATGCAAATATTGCAATGTAATACATAATCATTTTGATTATAATAATTCAGTTATTCTCACTGTGAGAATAACTGAATTTATATTTTTAGAAATGATCAAGTAGACCTGAATATGGAGCCATGTCCAAAGCAAATTGCTGCAAAAAAAACACGTTATTTCCAAAGTAAATTCTCCTTTCGTTTGGAGATAAGCTGTATGAATGGTGTTGAGGCGGTCACACTATAGCAAAAACATTTGTCAACATTTTAATCTTGACTTTTTCCCATATTCAGGTTCAATGTACATTCCAGTACATTACAATTAAAACGGGGCATCAGAGTAAAGGAAAATAAACATACTTTTCATTGATACCAAAGTCATGTAAAATAATAACAATATTATTATAGGGAAAAGAGAGAAATGAACGCTCAAACTTGAATTGCAGAACTTGTTTGAGGGTATGATATAAATTATGTTTGCATACATGTTTTAAACGCTACCATTTAAATTCGTCAAAATGTCTAATGTTTTAAATATATCGTGTACCTTATCGCTGTAATTTCAAAGGAATGGGGTCTTTTGTGTTCCCAACACGAGCAAAACTACACCTTCGAATAATCTGCATCGAATAGAATAATGCATTATTGTTTCAGGTTTATCACATCCCATGTGTTTGTTTTTTTTCTAACATAATGATCATACTTGGTAGCCTTACAGATATAAGGGGGGGGGGGGGGGGGGGGTGGTTAGGGGGCTACGCGGATGACTTTTATGTTTTCATTTTTGTTAATAAACTAGGACACGTGCCCCCTCACCCACCCCAGACGATATAACACTTTATACACACATTAGACTACAAAACACCCCAAAACACACGCACTTACACTTCTGTTTTCCGAGTAAATAGTCTGTTTAATAGATTGTATTACTTACGAAACCTGGCGGAATTGCTTTACACTTCCTTTTCTAGTCTGCCGAAATATATAACTCTATTTCTTCGCATATTCAGCGCTACGCAGTAAAAGGTGTGTAAAATTAAAGTACAGCTTATTGTGAAACTATTAACTATTAAAAGCTTACGTATATGTTGAATTATACAGGCATACATTACGTCAGAGTACAAAGTATTTTGCTCATGGTAAAACTATAATATCACAACGTTATGCTCGCTACGACATAATGATTAAACAGTTTTCTAGGACATAATTTAATCGAATACCAACAATTACGATAACACATTACCTAGTTATATAGTTTGTACATTATTAGTACAATTTAAAGGGGTAGTACACTTTTGGTAGGGCTGAACTTAAGTAACAAGAACATGCACAATAACACTACAGTGACTACACAATACTAGTGATAACTTCACCGTGCTCGAAAGGTATACCAAATAAGCAAAAAACCTGTTATCATTCAAAAAGACCCATTAAAAGACAAAAGGGCGCTCTATAAAAAAACATTGGTTTAAACTATTTTTCATACAAAATTAGGCATGTGGTTTTTTGATAAAATAATGATTAAATAGATAGATCATCAACAACTATCTAAAAACCGCTTTTGAAAATTTTGGAAAAAGTGTAAGCATATTTTTTTTTTTTTTAATCATCGAATATATTTGGGGCCAAAATTTATTACGATCGGATATATTTAATGATATTTCAGTCATTTCTGAATCGATTTTGACCCCAAAAAGTATATTCTGCCATTAAATTTGCATGTTCTTTCAAATTCTTAACTTAGTTTTTAATTTCCTCACAAAAAACTCTTTTTTTTTGTGCAGCGCCTTCTCTACAAAACCTGAACTACCCCTTTAATACATAACACACAAACTAGTCTCACCATTACATTTAATACGACGGGTAAAACGATAGTTTGATAATATAGCATGTTGGATACATGCGCTAATATACACATAATACGCTATGAACCTGGTAAAAGGTAACTTTGACTTATGGTTAAGAAAAGGTTATCTAAATATTTTGGATTAAATGTGGATATAATATGAATTTAAACATAAACAACTGTGGAAAAAAATTTAAAATGTACAGGTTTTTATTTAATTATAAGTAATTTTGTAACATATCACCACTTAATTGGGATCTCAACGAACAATTCCCAGTCGTAAATAATCATTTCTGTGTTTGACCACCTAGTGTATGCATTAATACCAAATCAATTATTATAGTAAGGTATACATATATTAAACATTTACTTTAACAAATTTACTTATTTTATACGTTTTGTGATTCTTGCCAAATAGGAGTATTGCATGATTAACTAAAGAGTTTATATTAAATGTCATAATAATAATTTCATGTTCAAACCTAAACATAAACAAAATGCTAAATATAATATATATGTTTAGATATATTACATATTTAAGTATTACAATTCTACGTTAAACCAAAAGTGCATAAAATGTACACATGCATTTAACAATTTACGATTCATTTACGAAAAATATGAAAATACGGAATGGCCGTGAATATCCATGGACTTGAGTAATATATAGGGCTATACAAAACATGAAGTAAAATCATTATACATTGATTGACTACTTGCCTACATGAATTACGTACATATATAGCCTATTAAACATAAGCTTTGAATTCATTACAATATTTCTTGACTACATAATAACAAAATGTTGTTTTCTTTTTTATATAATTACATGCTGTTTTTTTTTTTTTTTTTTAGGGATCCACATTCTACAAGCCATGCTTTTAGTGGATCCCTCTTATCTTTACTTGACATATACATATACAGCAGCATTTACTTTCTTTCTGATTTCGATTATATTATGACATGATTTTTTAAAAATTCATTGTCACTTACTTTATAATGATATAAATGGCCATGTAAAATTACACGCACTTGTTTATCATTGAACTTGTATGTCTAAACTATTGTTGTGATTCATTCATTGGACAATATTAGATTTCTTTAATCATAGTCCATATAAACGCATAATATTTACAAAATGTTAACACAAAACAAAAAGGAGCACTGTATGCCTACGTGTTACCAATGATTGCGTGTGTGTCATAATAATTATAATTGATTTGACAGCAATGAGTTGACTAATCATTAACTATTTGTTTGAATACATTCAATAATGAAGGCTATGTACACAACGCACGCAGTACATTTATCACAGGCTATCGTTGTATTATTTTTTACACGTAAATATACATACACAAAAGTTAAGGACTATCGAATAATCGCTTGTTTTACATTGTATTGTAATCTTGCAATTATTCCTGAATATACGCAGGTTAACGCATCCGTGGCACCTCTTAACACGTATTTTGATTTCGATATGTTTAACATCAACCCAAAGGGCAATGCACTATTCTAAGCGACTTCGTTATTGTTTTAGTTTGTGTAACTAATGTGGTATTTCTCTGATGCATTATTCAATGTTGTTTGATTTGAGTCGAGTTTAAAATAAAGTGGCATTCTTCATCATTACCAGTCAATAGCAATGTAAGATATAATATTTATTGCATAACGTTTAAACATAGTTTCAAATAGAAAATATGAGTCACCTACGAATATTAAGTGATATGTTTAATTCAAATAAACGTGCCCCAATATTTTTTATAGTGGTGCATTCGACTGGAGGGCAAAACCTCCATGGATATAATTTGATCACTATACACAATTACCATGTCTTCCCAAGTGACTGTGTGCAACGAAATTTCTACATAGCAAATGTACCAATAATACGAACACCACACTGACTATTCGGTTTACCATAAAAACAAATTCTGATTTTGCTCATAACATATTCAGACTGTTCAGCTATTTAGGCATTTTTTACAACAGTGAATTTCTCCACCCAACTCTGCATAAATTTTAACACAATCATTTGCAGGTTTTACATAGAAGCATTGTAAAAAATGCGCACAATATTCTCGTATTATATTTCATCAGTACATTGTTCACAAATCATCTTCAGGCTATGTACACTATCGCATAAACAAATACTATGTGTAACCATAAGTACTCTTACAAATTACATTTCTTCAACGTTATTATGCAATTAATACAGCATAAGAGTTTAAAACTTAGTGTGTTTCAATATTTCTAAAGGACATGTCATATTTTTGTAAAATCATAATGTACATTTATTTACAAACCGTCAACAGTTATGATAGTAATGGAAGCTATACAGCCACGGTAACTTTACAAACGTAAACAATATTGAATAAAAAACACTTATTGTGCATACATTCGTATTTACATCATCCAGCAACGTTAGGATAATGCATTCATAGTGTAATTATTATTCTTTCTGCATGTTGGGGATATTTGTGTTGCTTGGGAGCCGTACATAAACTAAATGTAGCCCTTTTTGATTTGTATATAAATATTTAAACATAAGACCGGTGTAAGCATTTGTTATTGTTTTCCAACGGCTGGTTGACGATTATGTAATTATTGTGGGGCCCCACAATAATTACAAATGCGTATATCTATGGATATTTCAGCCGTCTCTGAACCGGTTTGGATCAAATAAAGTTTACTTTGTCATTCAAATTGTATGCTCTTTCACATGTGACACTCAATGTTTCATTATCTCACAACAAGTATTTTGTGTACCGCCCTCTATACCAAAACATAACTGTTCCTTTAAAAATGAAATAAAATCAATGCTACATATTTGATTCATACAAACACGAACCATAATTGCGAAATTTAAACTATGCATAATTATATTGAAAGCCACATTTTAGTATCAAATATTACAACAATGGAGTTCAAATATCCTATGACAAAGATGTAAATGAGAAATTACAATTCTTACACTAAATATTCATTACTTCATTGTCACGTATTGTACAAAGGATATGATTTATCTTGGTCAATTATACAAACCTTCGATATGATAATTAATGTGCTGCAATGAAGTTAATTTTGTACTGATCATATTATGAATCATTCCGATTATAAGATTTCAGTGGATAATATATGATATTTAAATGTTTCATTATCTCATCAATCAATACATGAATACATACAAGTATATAATTATAAACAATACGATTGTTTAAGTATGTTCAATACACGCTTTACGCCTGTGATATTCAAAAGTAAATAATATACTAACTATTATTTGTAGGTTTTGAAGTAATCAAAATATATTCGCAATTACATGTATTTATGTACAAAAAGATATCTCAATGTCTGCATTTCAACAAATTGAGGGGTGTCTTTTAGCAATGGAATGGAAATTCATACATAATGACATACGTGACGAAAAGGAGACGGAACTAACATACACGTAGGTATTCAAAATTATATTTATTGTAGGCCTAATGTATGCGTATTTGATAATGCTCGGAATGTGTGAACATTACTTATTATTTAGCAAACAACGCCCACTGAGGTTATTTAGTCTTGCTTGCTATTTTTCTTCCTTCGATTAAGTGTCCTTGTTACGTAACATAAAACATATTTGTCACGATTATCATGATGATAGAACTGGATGATGTATTTTCTCTCTTGCCTTTCTTTAGCATGTATTTCAAACTATGTGCATGCCAGTAGCGTTTAATCTTCTTAATTCGATATATTCATCTCAATGCATAATTCAGATTGGTATCGACATAATCAACAAGTACAACTATATTGTCTATAGTCGGCGGGTAATTCACCTACACGGATAGAAGTAAACTCCACAGAATGATACACATTCTCACTTCTACTTTGAATGGCAGTGACTGTAAACTTTCCACATACATGTACATGACTGGTGAATAATAGAGGTATCGAATGGAGTGATGATAAATGACGAAGAAGAAGCAATTTGGTGTATTAGAGATAGCAAATGACCATCATAGTTATACGAGGGTGGTCTAATGAAAGAACGTTAACAGTATTGTTTCTCTCAATTATTTTGTTGGCAATTAAACGCTACATGCATGACATTAACCATGCATACATCCAGTTGTATTTATTTGAATACTCTCAGTGCCAAAAGAGTCTACTGATTAAAAACACAAACAAAACATACATGCTTCAGCGTTTCATCTCTCAGGCACATTTTTTTGTTTTCTGATTCAATTCGTCATGTAAATCTGCCAATGGCAGAAGTGTAACATTTGCTATGGAACTTCGTTTTAATCTCTACTTTGATAAATTCGGCACTATCACAAACCAAATACACATTATATGCAAACCGTCTCTCAAAGTTTAAAATAGAAAATCGCAGTTACAACATAATACTCATTAAACATACTTTGATTGCGTTTTACTAACATAACCAAATTACTAAGGCATGAACTTTATATACAAACGCAAAGTACACTAATGGGTTTGATGCTTCCTTAATTGTTGTGAACTAATACAGACATCTGAATAATTATTTCTGCATTTCATCAAGAACCATTTTTAAGATGTAACATTTGAGAAAGATGTGTTTAAACTATATTTTCTTCAAATCGTGTTACTTTCTAATGTGTACACTTTGTTGGATTGTCAGCCTGCCAATAATAAACACATAGAGGTACATACGAAACAGCAGGATAATGGGCCTACAGCTGCCCCACCCCCCCCCCCCCCCCCACACACACACACACACACTCAAACATACACACACAACCTTTTTTTCCTCTTATTCCTTTTGTCTTTCGTCTTCTTCTCTTCATCCTTCCCCCTCATCTTATGATTCTGTGTATTCTTCTCCACTCCTTAATTTTCTTCCTTCTTCTCCCTCTTCTATTCCCCTTTTGTACGTCTTCTTCTGCTTTTCTATCTCTTCATCACCTTGATATATTACGTCCCTCAAACTACTCTATACTTATTGGTCTTCTTCTTATTCTACTTCCTCTTCTCCTTCTTTTTCAACCTCTGACTTTGATTTATAGTTTGTAAATATATCCTTTTGAAAAGTCAAAAGTCTTCTTCTTCTTCTTCTTCTTCTTCCTTTTCAACCTCTGACTTTGATTTATAGTTTGTAAATATATCCTTTTGAGAAGTCAAAAGTCTTCTTCTTCTTCTTCTTCTTCTTCTTCTTTTTCTTTTTCTTTTTTTCTTCTTTTTCTTCTTATTCTTCTTCTTCTTCTTCTTCTTCTTCTTCTTCTTCTTCTTCTTCTTCTCTCTTCTTCTTCTTCTTCTTCTTCTTCTTCTTCTTCTTCTTCTTCTTCTTCTTCTTCTTCTTCTTCTTCTTCTTCTTCTTCTTCTTCTTCTTCTTCTTCTTCTTCTTCTTCTTCTTCTTCTTCTTCTTCTTCTTCTTCGTCTTCGTCTTCTTCTTCTGCTTCTTCCTCTTCACTATCATCATCTTCTCCATTGTCTTGTTCTGATGACAATACTTTTTCCAGAGGACACACTTTTCCAAAATCGCGATTCAGTACCTTATCCTCTCGTGAGACCCTGCCACTTATACGTTTCTTGATGTCAGGGTCTGCGTACCCACTCGGCATCGTTCTTTTACGATGCCCATCCCATTTCTTAAGGAAGTCATGAAGATCTTCCCAGTCCTTTTTCTCGAAAGTGCCAATGTCTGACTCACCCCCTAGGTCTTTCAGGCCTTTGATATTCTTTTCACTCTCGTCTCTCTTTACATACTCCCAACAACTGCAACCGCATCGACGTTTTGTATGTGAGCATTTGCGCTTCAAACATTGGTCTGAAGTAAGGGTACAATCAGGGCGGCACGACGGTCTCCATATCTTGTAGAGTGCTGAGAATCGTAGGCGAAGGTTCACCTTGAGTTTCTTCAGTTTAGCACTGCAACCACTGCACGGAGAGTAGTTGCAGAACATTTGTATCCGTCCTTTGATTCTATCAGATTTCAGATTATCGATGTACTCTATCACATTTTCCTCAGCGTGCTTACCTACAACACATTTCCTGACCAGTAGATTCTTGCTTCTATCCTTCATGGGGACGAGGCACACGCAGATAGTCTCGCGGGGGTACATCTCCCCATTCGTGGGTTGTCTATGCCATCCGGTATTCAAGAACAACTTGATTATCTTGTCGCTGTTAACGTCCTGTTCTCCACTATCACAAATGATGTGGAACGGATCTTTCCTGAACATAGGGAAACAAACAATAGTCTATTTAGAAACGGCTGAACATGACGATTTTGATTCCCGCCATATAGTAATGACCACACTGTAGCTACAACTATGTAAAATTAATCATAGTTGACGGACAGTGTAGGTTTATACCTCAAAGTTCCGAAACAAAACATATTTTAACGTTTGTTATATAGGACAGGGGTTCATTTTATCGGAATTGTAAATTATTCCTATGGAGTTTATAAGGCAAATAAACATAGCAATATAGCCAGTATTGTAGTACATAATAATAATCATTTTATTTATTGATTTCATTATTTATTAAATCTTCTTTAAAAACACAAGATAGCTCCGTTCAGTGCCATAAAGGCCTGCTTTACAAGAGGGCCCGGTATCAGTTAGAAATTACAATGTTTACATTTTTTTTAAATACAGCATAAAGATATCAATACAAGTCCTACAATACATAAAGACACAAATACAATGAACAAACTTGGCAATTAAAACAAAGTTACATCGGGGGTATGACAAAATAAAAATATCAACTTAGGAGTATAACAAAAATCAAATTGCGATAGTTATTGCGATATCATACAATGGACTGGTGTTGCCGAAGGCGTTTTTTTAAATATGTTTAATGTGGGAGATATTTGGACGTACATGGGTAGTGCGTTATAAAGTTTACTTGCAACATAAGAGAAGGAGCGTTTTCTATATTCAGTTCTAGGTTTTGGCAAGTATAATTGGCTTAAAATGAGTACAATATGCTACATTACGTCTAGATACTAAATTACGAAGGTATTGAAGGGGCAAGGTTGTGCAATAAATTATACACCATAACATAATAATGAAAATGTATTCTTTGTTCAACGGGCTTCCACTTCAGTGAGTGAAGGAGTCCCAATGATGGAGTATTATAGTCAGCATTCAAAATCATTCGAGCGTATTTGTTTTGGCATCTTTGTATCCTCAACAGTGCAACAATAATCTATGTACGCAAGTATAAGTGTAAAATACAATTGTTTCAAATTGTCGATTGTTAAGCAAGACTTAATTCGTCGTATACATGCAATTGATCGTACAATTGTCTTAATAACATCGTCCACGTGGCATGACCAATTTAAACTGTGCTCAAAAGTTACACCAAGGTGTTTGAGTTTGGTTACATGTTCAAGTAAATGACCATTCATAAATATCTGGAAATTACAATTATTTGTTTACTGTCGGGATGAGAACAACATATAACCTTCGTTTTGTCTGAGTTTACGATCATATCCTTGTCTAACAAACATTTACCAAGTTTATTATTTTATGTCTAATTGAAGATTTGTCTGCACTTTCCTAACATCGAAACCTGGGTGAAATACAGCTGTATCGTCTGCATAAAGAGATATTTTTGTATCTAGACTCAATTTTAAGTTTGACATATCATTCATAAACATACAAAAGAGAAGCGGTCCTAGTACTAATCCTTGTGGGACCCCCATTCTCACGACGGGGAGAAAGTCACTCGTTTCTCCTTTATAGAACACACACTGCTTTCTATCTGTTACGTAAGATTCAAACCATTTCAATTCAACGTCAGTAATTCCAAAGTAAGACATTTTTTTAACACAACCAAGTCATGGGGTATAACGTCAAACGATTTCCTAAGATCTAGGAATGTAGCGCCAACACATTTACCACTGTCAAAGTTTTCATGTAAATAGTCACAAATCTCAGTTAAACATGTTGCGGTTGAGTGATTGGGTCTACAACCCTATTGGCGCTTAGTCATGAGACCTTCTTTTCAATATATTTAAGTAGTTGTGAATGGACTGCTCTTTCAAATACTTTCGCCACTATCGATAACAATGATATAGGACGATTATTACGTTATTGTTAGGTATGGGTACTATTTTTGCAAGTTTAAACGACTGGGGAAAACTTCCCGTACAGAAAGATTCATTAAATATTATGCGCTAGTGGTATAGCGACGTGACGAGCACTAATTTTCAAAAGTCTGGGATGCAGATCATCAAGTCCCATCGACTTTGTGCAATCTAAATTACTTAATTCCTTCTGAACAAAATCTACGCTTAATTCCTTCTGAACAAAATCTACGCAAAATGAATTATCGGAGACATTTTCGTAATTACTTGTCAAAAGTATTTACCTTGCAAATCGTAAGGTCATGTTATCAGAAGTGAACAAACAACCGCCATAAATGAAAATTATTCGAACGTTTATTTAAAATGCTTCCTCTTTTAAGAAATTTATGAAATAGGTTTTAAGAAAAATTCAAGGCTTACACATTTTCTAAAAATGTCAAAAGCGAATTTTAAAGGTGAATGACAGTAGTAGGAAACACCCCATCCCCTAAAAATGAAATGTACGCTCTTATTACCAACCATGTAAAAGAATATAATTTGTATATGGGATTATACAAATTTGGCCAAGAAACCACCTACTAATTGATGTATTTGCAAAATTATAAATTGATCTACTCGGGATTGATAATGCCAACGCGGAATCGCACATACGCTACGTGCAAATGACCGCGTGCGTGTTCGCTATACGGGCTTGTCCCAAGCTTGTCGATATCTCCAGCCCAGCGCTAGCGGCGCGGACAGGTGCGAACGGGCGGTGGATTTATACATTTCACGGGCGGGTAATTGATTTCTTCCGATATTTCTGTATTAATTTAACGATGCTTAGGTTCGGATTTCACCACACAAGCCCTATTTAAATACGTATTCAACAATATTGATCAATATAGATGTTTTCGGCTACTTTCCGAAAACTGGTATTGGGCTTTAAAATAGTTGTTGATTTTTTTTCTCTATCTAATCAATATTTCAACAAAACATCACATGCACAATATTTTATTTAAAATGGTTGAAACCGGTTGAGTGTTTAGAGTGCGCCCTCTTGAGTTGTAACGGCTCTTTTTGAATGATAACAGCCTTTTTATTAAGTCATTTGTAATGTTTTTATTCATTTTTACTCTCTTGTACTCTCTTCACCAGAACTCAACTATCCCTTTAACCACTTTCCCCAACTTTAGTTTTGGGGGACTTTTAGTATGTTAAATGTTGATTGTAAGTATCGGTTTCCATGGTGGTGTATATCATATGCGTGGTTTGCGGTTGCACCATGTGAGAGGGGAGGATTGGTGAGTCCTGAAAAGGACTGATTGTATTCTTTCTAGGATAGTCCTAAAAAGGACTGTGGTAGTCCTAGAAAGGACTGTTGGTAGTCATAGAAAGGACTGTTGGTGTAGTCTTGAAAAAGGACAGTGTTATTCATTCTAGGAGAGTCCTAAAAAAGGACTGTGGGTAGTTCTATAGCAAGGACTGTTGGGATAGTCCTGAAAAGGACCGTTGGTATTCTTTCTAGGAGATTCCTAATAAGGACTGTCGGTAGTCCTAGAAAGGAATGTTGGTATTGCGAGGAGAGGTTGGATGGTAGGAGGGGCTCGACGTTTCGAAAAGGTTGACTATCCGTCGTCAGGAGTGGGAACTTGTTGTGTTATTTTTTAATGTAATGGCAATCAGTCTAGAAAGACTATTGTTGTCAATTGCTTTACTACTTTTTACAAAATTATAATTCAAACCTGGTGTGGTTTTTTTGTTTAAGTGCACATAATGTGATAGTTAATACACAGAATATTAAACAATTACGTAAATATAATACATATACATATGAAGAGCTCGTTACCAAAATAGGTTAGGTCCATTTTCCATCAAAATTCATTTGTTTAGCTTAATCTATAGATTTTGAGCAGCTCTATCCGGTAAAGCTAACAGAAAACTCAAATTCATACTGGAAAGTTGTTAACATTTACAAAGAAAATTGATTTTTTTTAAAAAAGAGGTTAGGTCCAACACAGTGTTTTTTCCAGAAAAGATTAGGTCCAAAACAAAAAGAAAAAAACAATTAATAAAAACAAACAGAAGGTGCTGGGATTTTTTTAAAGAGTTATTTTACAATCCTATTATGATGCTCTTTCATGTAATATAATTGTATATCCTCTCAACATTGCTAACTATGATAAATAAAAAAACAACTCTTTTTCTCAAAACTTACATAAGTGGACCTAACCTTTTATTGAAACGAAATCTTCAAATGAGTACAACACAATGTTAAGTAGTGATTTATTTTCTTCTGTTTGTTTGTATAACTAAACCTTCAAACCTGTTACACTCTGGGACTCCCGCCACTAGTGTAAAGGCCAATGTATTACTATTTTAAATAACATGATTAGATACAATTACAAAACACAATATACTTGACATAATTTGAATAATAACTCAATATCAGAATAATCATATCATATCTATATTATCGTGCGCTAAGTATGTGCACATGTACTGACGAAAAAGAAAGTCAAACTAAAAAGTTATAAACGACAAAAAGGGGACACTTGTAGTTATTGACAATAGTTCATGTACAACAACAATTGTACTAATATACATGTACATTACACACAGGGACTCCCGCCACAGGTGCACACATATGATTAGTCTATAAAATAATGTAAATCCATCGCTAAAAATTCAGAAATGGTAACTTGCATAATTCATACAAAAAGAGTATAAGGGGACAAGCTATATCAACACATTCAGCTTCACTATGACACCCACAATTTTACTCACACAAAGAATAGAATAGAACACAATTTAGTACATTAACAATGTTACAATATATTGGATGCAAAGACGAGAACATATCTCAATTGCAAGCTGTTGTGAAGATTAACTATACTAATAATACAGACGATTTGTTGGCATGCGTGTTGCGGACGTAGGTGACGTGCTATCGGCTTGGTGTGCTATCGGCACGCGCTGTGTGTGCTGCCGACGCTGGCGGCGCTGTAGTCTCTCGGCTCCACAGAAATACAATATAAATACTAGAAGCCCAACTGAATAAGCGTATAGCGTTTTAACCACAGAGATAGGCCACGCCTTCAGCAGCGAGTTTTTTGAAAATACGTTCGGAATTTCATGCAAATGAGGTAGTACGTCAGAGTTTGTTCATTTAAATAAATTACCACACGGGAACTCATTGGATAAAATAACACATTACGCAAAAAGCTAAAGTAATTACGCATTGCGCACTCATTTGTGTTGCAGTTGCCATGGCATTTAAACACGCACTTCTCAGCAAAATTGCGCTTGATACCAAAGACGCTAAGTATTTTAATTCATCTCTATTATTTGAGTTACGCGCAGTACTAACAGTTACGCGATGTCATCTAGTTAATTGCGCACAGTCAAGAAACAGGGGATTTCCCTACTAGGAACAAAATATTGTTTTTCATTGTGACGTCATAACAGAGGCATACCATAAATTCGTGCGTAATTATTGTGAAGTCTGCGCCCGCGCATTATTATTAATGAATTTACGCTAATATTACCATGGCAGCCAGTCTAATTAACATAGACATCAGGTCTTCTCTTCATTGAAAATTTGACCAACTTCCATTTTGAGTTGGGGGGGGGGGGGGGGGGGGGGGGCCTGCTCGGCTCGCTGGGTACGGACGTGACTGACGCAAGGCAGCGGCTGCTCTGTTTTTATGCGGGTGGCGGCGGGTGATGTACGGCTGGCTGGCTGGCTGGCTTTTGCATGTCGATGCGCTGGATGCGGACATGAGTGACGCTAGGCTGCTCGGTTTCTTCTGTGGGTGGCGGCATGTGATGTACGGCTGGCTGTGGTGGTGAAGTAGGCTGGGTCGGCGGTCTATCTGTGTCCTTGTTAATGAGTGGTTTCCAGATCTCGCTGATGTATAATCCTGAATCTTGAGGTACTATGTTGTGGCGGTGAATTTTGATAGCTTCTCGGATGCGGCGTGTGTTCCAGTGTAAAAAAAAACAAAACACCCATGTTTCCTAACTGGCACCCATCAAAGTGGAATCTCCATTGACAAGGAATCTTACAAAATGTATCGTAGTAAATTTATCTTAAAATGTAAATATTTACGATTTGGGGCACTAACAACTATCAAGTTTTATCATTTTGTTGGCCATTCTGGGATGTTTTTGGTGATTGGCACTCAAAATTAGAATCATCACCACATTATAGTCTACAATCAATTAAAGGTTTTTTTTCTCCACCAAATGGAGAAAATATGGCCTGTTTTATGATTAAATATTCCAAGTGCGTATTAAAACAACCAATTCATATTTTACATTAAAAATGTGTATGGTGGCCATTTGTAATGTAAATTGTGCCCTAAAATGAATGAAAAACAGTTTTTAGTACACATTTAGTTCCATTTGCAAGGTAGTTAACTCAAGGGACAAAATCCTGTTATATTTATGCATGACAAAATTATGCTCCACAAAAAATACTTGGAGCTTCCTCGTTTCTCTTCTGCCGTGTTGTTTAGCTTATGGTAAGAGAATAATAAAATAGGGTTAGATTTTTTCAAATGTCCCTTTAGTATGAAGATAATTATCATTGAAAATCATTATTTCAAAAGCGTTGCTAACGCTTTTGAGAAGAAAAAAAAGTACAATTGCCATAGATGAACACGACGTCCGGCCAGCGCGCGTGGGAAACCTTCCCGACCCGACTGAACTTTGAGCCGAGCGCGCGCAAATTCCATGAAATCTGTACCGTCTGTAAACATACACGGGTGCGGAAATCGTCAAACGGATGATTATTACTGCGACAAATCTACGGCAGGCCATCAGTATTCGGTGATAAAATATGAACTCAATATTCGTTTTTTCACTAGGTAAACAGTGTTCGTTTTCTTTCAAACTTTCACAAATCTTTCAATTGTATTTGACAATGATATTGATATAGGATTGAAGTCTCAAATGTCATTTTGTGCAATATCTGACACCTTACAGGGATCACTTTAAGTCCAAAAATTTCAAGTTTTGTAGTTGTGGCGGCCATTTTGATTTGTTAAATTGACACAAACATAACACATTTTGTGATTAGCACTTTTCAGTGTAAGAATCAGCATAACACAACAATCTAAAATCAAAACTTGGCCCATTTATTGTACTACTAATTTGTATGGGTTTATTATTACCAATTCATATTTTTTAGTAGTGTGTGTCAGATGCGCCAGGCAGCAGCTCTGATCCTCTCTCGGAAATCACACTATTTTTCTGGTCATACCTTGAGCCATTTCATGGTTTTGCTACCAGAGGACTTTATTAGTCATAGTGATACTGCTGGACCATTTTGAAGCAATCTTTCACTCAGTTTATTGCAGAAAATTTGGATTTAGTTTTCATATTTCTACTGTGCTATCACATACAGTTGTGGACATTTTGGACTGGTCATTTTAACCAAAACCCACTCAACTATGCACACAAAAGTGGGATTTAGCTCAGTCAATTCATCCGTTACTCTCCCTTGATAATCAGCACAATGGAGCTCTTTCATCTGCTTCTGATCGGTCTTTTAAGTGGGATTTGTACAGCCCATAATGAACTCCAGTGTACAGCACCACCTATACACATGCTCTCAATAGAGGCTAAGCAGCGGCCATTTTATTTGGCTGTACGCTACCTTGGATCCAGAATAAGGCTCTACAGCAACGTAAACTGTGTTGAAACTTTTCAGATTCAACTTCTAGTCGCCGGAGACATCAACCCTAACCCGGGACCTGACACCTACCGCCAGCCAAAAGAACCTCACGCCGAGCAACCTGTGTCCCGCACTCAACCGTCGCTCACCAGAAACCAGCTTCTTGGCCAAAACTCACAGCAGCATCGCTTGTCTCCTTCAACATGGATCAGATCGCTAGGACTAAACCAGCAACGGCCCACCAAGCGGGGGTCCAAGGGAGGGCTCCGCAAGGACAGACCATCGCCAAATACGCTTGATACGCCACCATCCCAGCGATGCAACTTCGCCTTATCGAACTCTCGCTCCATAAATAATAAAAACTCATGCTCTCTGTGATGCTGTCATGGAGAGATCCATCGACATTTGTGCAATCACAGAAACATGGCTTACCGGAGACCACCGAGACAACCACACCTTAGCCGAAATCCAAAACACGCTACCTGACTACAAGATTCTCCACTCTGCTAGACATATCAGAAGAGGCGGTGCGATTCTCATATGTCTTAAGAAAGCTTTCGATGTCAAACTTCACAACTCAAACAGCTATGAGTCATTTGAACACATGGATCTGACTCTTGACAACCGTTCCAGCTTTCCTGTTCGGCTTATAGTGATATATAGGCCATAACTGACGTCAGACAAACGCTCTACTGTTCCTACGTTCTTTGAGGAATTCTCATCACTTCTTGAAGATTTGGTCTCGCATCCAGGATATGTAATGATCTGCGGCGTTTTCAACTTCCACGTGGATTATGCTACCAATCACCACGCTATGGCTTTTCACGATCTTATCAGCTCTGTTGACCTTCAACAACACGTGGAGGGTCCAACCCATCAAGCTGGTCACACGCTCGATCTCATCCTAACACGTGCCTCTGAGGACTTTGTCAAAGATGTCATTTCATCGAATCCACTGCCATCAGACCATTCTTTGGTAGAATGTCGCCTCAACTTAGTGCAACCAAAACCTAGCAAGAAACGAATTGTTTACAGGAAAACTCGCACCAGTGAGTCCTCATCCTGCTCCTCTTCCCGCGTCTGCTATTGTGGATCGCTACAACTCCACTCTAACACAGCTCCTTGACAAACATGCTCCTGTCAAAACAACAGTGGTATCGTTAAGACGACACGCGCCATGCTACACAAACAGTGTAAGAGAAGCAAAAAGACTGAGAAGGCGCGCTGAACGTCGTATGATGAAGTCTGATTTGGAGGTACATCGGCAAATGTATCAAGATCAATGCAAAGCCTACCATCAATCACTTGACAGTGCCAAGTCAGAACACATCAAATCAGAAAATGCTAACTGTGACGATAAGCAGCTCTTCAAATACGTCCAAAATCTTTCCTCACCAAGAAATGACTTAGTTTTACCCGACCACGACTCCGATGAAAACCTTGCTAATGACTTTGAAAGTTTCTTCAAGGAGAAGGTCACCAAAATCACCACTGTCCTTGGGGATGTTGAGCCAGCACAACGCGAGGCTAACAGCGTTCCACGTTGCACCAGTAAGTTACCCTCGTTTGAACTTGTCACCGAAAATCAAGTGAGGAAAGTAATCGGACAGTGTACATCAAAGTCATGCAACCTCGACCTCATTCCGACCTGGCTCCTGAAGGCTTGTCTCGACGAACTTCTTCCTACAATCACACATATCATGAACTTATCACTATCATCGGGCTTTTTTTTCCAGAATCCTTCAAGTTATCGCACGTGATTCCTGTGCTGAAGAAACCTCACCTTGATCGCAATATTCTCTCGAACTATAGGCCGATTGCAAACATCTCGTTTCTCGGAAAGGTTCCCGAGAAAATTGTCTCTGCCCAAATGCGAGCTTATCTTGAACAACATGTACTCCTGCCAGAAATGCAATCAGCTTATCGTAAATTTCACTCTACGGAAACTGCACTTGTTCGAGTCTGCAACGACCTCCTTCTTGCAATCGATAGAGGCTTCGAAGCTATTGTTGTCATTTTAGACTACTCATCAGCATTTGACACTATCAATCACAAATCTGCCTTGGAGAGGCTCACGCAGTCATACGGCATAGATGGTCTGGCCCTCCAGCTGCTCAGCTCATATTTTGAAGGATGGACTCAAGTTATAAAAGTGAACGAATCCTTCTCCAGACCATCTCCTTTATTATCTGGAGTTCCACAAGGATCGGTCATGGGACCGCTGGAATTCATTTTATACACTGGACCTCTAGGCGACATCATCAAAGCACATCAAGGTGTTCATCACGCGGTATACGCTGACGACACACAGCTTTACGTCATATCAAAGCAGGGTGAACACACAGAGTCATTAAAGCAGCTTTCCGACTGTGTTGCTGACATCCAGACATGGTCAAGCCAGAACAGTTTGTAGCTAAACGCATCTAAAACTGAAGTACTCCATGTCACCTCACAGTACCGCACACCTCAACCTATCGCACACATCACTATAGCAGGGGCGTCGATCCTGGGGGGCAGGGGGGGGGGGGGTGGGGGGCGGTCGCCTCCCCAATGAAAATATTGGGGGGCGAACATATCATTTCGCCCCCCCAATAATTCCGAAAATGAGGAAGAACAAAATCGAGTGATATAATGCCAAAGAGGGGAAAGACACATTTATCAATAATTAATCTTCAAAATAGCCGTTTTTTAGATTGAAAAGGACTGTAAATCTCTTTTTTTGCCGCGCGCTTCGCGGCAATTTTTCTCATATTACAAGTTTCATTTGGGTTGCGGGAACTCACCTTTCGAAATGTGTTGGGCAGTGTAATTTCTCAAACGCACACCTCAAACGAAGTTTATTAAACCCTCATCTATAGATAGCACACCGTCACAGAAAATAAAATAATCTGAAAGATATTTTTCAGTCAATTCGGTCCATATGCGCTGAACGCAATTCAAATTGGAATATCATGCCCCCCACATTTGAAAGTGGAGGAGATTGTCCCCCTCCCTTCGTCATTATGTATGTTTGGTTCCATACTTGTATACGTCATATTACGTGAAATTTCTGTCTCAGGTGTGCACCAAATCGCACAATTTCACGCCCAAAAATACAAAAGCTCCCTACTGTGGGAGGGGGACAGCCCCTCCCATGTATTGGTATTTTTGTTTGTTTAAGCTATTCCTCTTTTTTCTTCTTCCTTCTTTTGTTATGCGCCTCGGAATAGGCTACCTAGATAGATGGCGAGTTATAAATGCTTGATATTATTATTATTATTAGTAATATTAGCGGACTCATTCCACTAACTTTGTACACAGTTACACTTATCCCGTGGGGATTTCAAAATCTTAATAGCAAAAGAAAAATTTATTATCACGCAAAGGTCAAGCATTGAGTGCTAGTTAAATTTCACCTAGTTTGGCAATCTAACATTTCATGAACTACAAGAGTTACATTTGTTAAAATTGTTAGGACCGACTTCCTTTTAGATCACAGACATGAACCATGAAGAAGTCACTGCAGGACCGGCAAGATGGTACACATACTAAATTACTCATGAAGGTACACACAGAACAAAACCAGTATATTATGGAAAAATATACCATCCATCTCTACTACCGTTGCTCATTGCCAAACGAAATTCGCTGGTCACTCTTTTAGGGCCAAAGATCAAATAATCTGGGATGTGATCTGCATGATACTCCCGTGTCTAAATAGATGGATGAGACCTATTAACTATGTGGACTGCATTGCAAGGGACATACAGTGCTAAACTGGGGACTAGCAGACATTACTGATGGATAAAGATTCATGGCGTTGCATTGTGAACTCAATCTCTGATGCGTCCGCTGAGTATACTAGTTGTAGAAGTAGTAATAGCGAAAGAGAAATTAGGAATCCGAAACATGTTACATGAATTTTATTGGTATTACGAATAAAAGATATGTGAGAATAACTATAACTGTTCATGCACGTAACTTTTGTGGATTTTGACAATGTTACTACAATCCCTTAAATAGCGCCCTTGGTCCCTGGTAATTCTACCTTACTTTGAACATTAGATGTAATGAAGTGTATAATCATTATTATTATCCCTGGTTATTCTACCTTTTTTTGAAAGTTAGATGTAATGAAGTGGTATAATCATTAGTATTACCTCTGTCCTGTCTTGCCCTGTCCCGTAGGTTTATGTTGTCGCTGAGATGGACCTTCATTCTGGTTAACGCCCTCATCTGTTGATGGACTCGCTTCATAATCATCAGAGTCATCGGATGTAGACGGCCCTTCCACATCCGTTGCCGGAGGAGAACCTACAACGATGACCACGAGAGATTTCCAAAATTACGTGTTCTCTTCTTCACCCAAGCCAAACATTCAAAGGTTTTAGTCGCGTACTACCTTTGAATGTGGAGTTGATACATTGACTCATTCAATTGACTCATTCAAAGATAATCTAAAAAATCATCTCTTCAAACAACATTATCATTCATAGCTCAACCACTGTATTTCTTTACTTCGTATACTCTAATTTTCATTTTAAAGCGCTTAGAGGCATGTCTGCATTAAGCGCTATATACATTCTTCATTTTATTGTAATCTGAGCTCAGATGTTTGAACATGCTACTTTTTATTACGATTGTATTGATAGCATTTGTACGTGCACTTGAATACCGATGACTTGTAATTGTGCTTTCAGTTAATGCACTTTCTTTTCTGTATACTTCTCAATAATTCTCATCCCTTCTTGTCTTCAGTAATCTGTTAAGCGGACCGGACAGTTTGTTTTAAGTTGAATTCTAGGCACAGGGAACCCTGGGCCTTGACAATGTGCCTGCATCGTCCTATTAATACCAACTAGGTCTAGCAAACGTTAGGGTGGTCATTTTGATAAACCAACTAGGGTTAGCGGTCTTTTATGAATATGGGCCTATAGGTGTCATGGATTTTACAATTATCGGCGATGTCACTGCGCCTTGGCGAAAAAAACTAATGTAAGTCCAAGACGCAGAGCGATCGTCACGTGATCGCCATTCAGTATGACTGCACCATTAGCTAATACCCTAGCAAATATACAGGGCCTGTACAAAAAGGTAATCGAAGTTCAAATCATTACAAAATTATATATTTTAATACCTTGAATGAGAACAATTATGTAAGGCGTAACCATGGTAACTTAAATGAAAGGTGGATGTTTTGCTTATGCCTGCGTCACAAATCAAGCATACTCCGGCCGAATTTGTGGATCGCCAGGAGGTCGCCGAGTTTCAAACCCGCCAGGGAGTCGAGCGTATTTTCGTTTAAAACTTACACTGTCACATATTAGACAGGGCTCCGGCGGAACCTTTAAAAACTAGTGATGCAAAAATCGGTAAACAAATGGTAGTCGGGCGATACCTGATCGACATACGGGTGGGCGCCGTCCAAGTTTCGGTCGATGATAAATAGGTCACTCTGTCGGTGCTCGTCCGACAACCGGGCGACGGCCGGGTGGGACTCCGGGTGACGTCCGGGCGGGCTCCGGTCGACGCACGGGCGGGCGTCTTCCGTGGCCAGGGGCCAAATCCCCGAGTTGTCAGGAGGAGCCCGGCCGGGGCCCGTAAAAGCCGCCCGACCGCGGCCCGACACCAGCACGAAGTGCGCTCGAAGCACTCGCGATTTTTGTACAATTCGGGCGGTATACGGGAGGAGGTCGTTCGGGTATCGTAAGGAGCTCGTATGACGACCGCGCAGCTCTTCCGACCTCCCTTTGAATTTTAAAGCCCCAAATGGTCTAAAATCATCAGATTGCCGCCCGAATATCGATCGAATATCTGCTGATGCCCGAACGATCGCTGATTTGGGAGCAGGTTTCAGTGCCCTGCGAACGTCGGCCGAACCCTGAAAAAACGCGGCGGCGCCCGCAGTATTCGCGCAGATACCGGCCGTAGTCCTTGTGAAAATGCCTTTTTGACCTGGCAGAGAAGTCGGGCGGGCTCCGTTTGTGATTTGTGACGGCCCCTTTACCAAATACCCTACTGGCATATCCAAATTTATCAAACAACATGTTAAGATATACTTAAGTATGGTCGAGGATTGTAAATTGACAAATAATCAGGCTGTACAGGCTTGAATAAGAGGAAATATTGTTAAAATACCAAAAAAAGAGGTTATGGTTGCATAACTTGGTCTAGATAATAGTCAAAGTAGAAAATAATGTGATATTTAAGATGAAATCTCTTTCGAGGCAGAGAGAGGAACACTGCGGTTCAGCCATTACCTAGCCAGACTAGCCCAGAGGATTCCGCCGGCTCATTGCATGTCTATGCGTCGGCCGGTCGCGGCCGCACCATGTGTAATTCAATGGCGACGCATAACACTCTGGTTAGGCGGTGGGGATCTATGAAGCTGGTACGCGTGTAGTCACTGTTCGCACAGTGTTTTGAATAGCCGTTAGAGGTCTCTTGCCAGGTACGGTTAGATATTAGAGCCCGGAGTAAAAAGTAACGTGTGAGCGTCTGTATGCCTTGCGACGTGGGCAAAATTATTTTTAAAATCAAACTTTCGCTGGAATGTGATCGCAATCATGGTGGAAATTTGAATGAAAATGCCCTTACAAAGTTCACCCTTACATGGAATCAAAACAGGATGAAAATCTAGCAAATTAATATGTCGGAAGAAAACAATACTTATTCGAGAAAGGTATCGAATTAAAGCTGACTCTATATACACCTATTTCTGATTAAAGGTGTTGAATCAGTTTGAAATAATTGACTTTTGAACTTCGATTAACCTTGTTGATACATTCTGTATAGCGTAAAGGTTCTAGTGTTCATTAGCATAATCTAAAATAAAATATTGATTAAATTTGAACATTTCTCGGTACACATTTTACCTTTTTGAATTAAGACAAATGTGAAAATGTTAGCTTATAATGTCATCCGAATGTCAAAAAAGGGGAATTCCATGACAAACATGTTCATTATCCTGTTCAAAGTTTGTGCCTTTTGTTTCAGCACGGTACTTTGAATAAATCTTTCTTAACAACTCTAACGTGAGAAAAGGATCTTCAACAAACAATGTCAAAATTGTTCACCCAGTTATATATGGCAGTCTCTATCATGTCCTATCTCCTGGTAAATCTGGAGCAAACTTTATGGGGAGACATGCAACAGACGAGCATCATGAAAGACAGGCCAGCATGATATAAGCCTGTTTTATTGGCATACAACTCTGTTATTAGCGACATGCTTAGTATCACTTCATTTGAACGATGTGATTCTCTATTGATTTTGCTTATTTTCAAAACATACCTTCATATTGTAAAGTGACAATGGAATGAGCGAACGATTTCATCTTAAAGGTATACCTTTCCTGTAGACGACACACTTGTCTTTAATTTGATAAACGATATCGTACAGTCATTTCAACGTACATGTAGATATAGAATAATTTGCTGGTTATTACATTATATGAAAAAAACCCTCTACTTTACCTTCGACTTCGAAGGGTCGGTCCCATTTAGGCAAGAACTTAGTGCGCCTATCTCCATCGACTTTAACGTAGGCCTGCAACGTCAGCTTGTAATGTCCGGCATTCAGGGCATTGCCGTCATTCACACCTGGCATTTATAATATACAAGAACATGAATGCAGGTCATGAAAACAAACTAATAACGGTCGTTTATCGTCTATAATGTATAGGTCTACATGGTGATGGACAATTTTAAATTATAATGGTGTGTCGTTCTTAACGAATATCTTCATTTTTGGCACACATGTCAAGCCGGTCAAGCTCTACAAGTTGCAATTATAAAAATTTCTTCTAGTTACCATATGAGGGCGCTATTTACGATGGTGTGTTGAAAAACATAGAAAGTGCTCTGAATTGTGACATTGCTGAACTGTTTTCGCCAGATGGACTGATTTATGTAGGCAAATTAAACTGTTTAGCATAACTATGCAAGATTACATCTTCTAGAACATAGATCATGGCATTTCTATGGTATTTTAAATGTTTTAGGAGCCTATTATGTCCGCAAAGTAATTGTGGAGGTGACCTTCAGATGAGTTAGCAAACACATTACAGTACATGATTACACTCTAAATTACAAGGATTTAAAATTAAATCTATTAGATTTACTTTTAAATCTTTCTTCGGCTTTGGTTAGGGACCAGCCGATCATGATTTAAAATAAATCTTTTGTTGGATTTAAAAAATATATAAATCCAGATAGATTTAAAATGAAGCCCTTTTGGATTTGTTTTATAAATCCTTTTAGCTTTTTTTTTCACTCTTTGAGCCGGGATTGAAACAAGGGTTATTTCAATCTTATTGGGATTAAAACTTTTTTAATCCATAAAGGATTTAAAATCTAATAAATCCAGTTGAACTGAAATTAAATCTATTAGATTAACTTTTAAATCTTTCTTCGGCTGTGGTTAGGGACCAGCCGATCATGATTTAAAATAAATCTTTCGTTGGATTAAAAAAATATAAATCCAGATAGATTAAAATTAAGCCCTTTTGGATTTGTTTTATAAATCCTTTTAGCTTTTTTTTTTTCACTCTTTGAGGGATTGAAACAAGGGTTATTTCAATCTTATTGGGATTAAAACTTTTTTAATCCATAAAGGATTTAAAATCTAATAAATCCAGTTGAACTGAAATGAAATCTATTAGATTAACTTTTAAATCTTTCTTCGGCTGTGGTTAGGGACCAGCCGATCATGATTTAAAATAAATCTTTCGTTGGATTAAAAAAAATATAAATCCAGATAGATTAAAATTAAGCCCTTTTGGATTTGTTTTATAAATCCTTTTAGCTTATTATTTTTAATCTTGTTAGGATTAAAACTTTTTTAATCATAAAAGGATTTAAAGTCTAATAAATCCAGTTGGACTAGAATTAAATATATTAGATTAACTCTTAAATCTTTCTTCGGCTGTGGTTAGTGATCATGATTTAAAATAAATCTTTCGTTGGATTAAAAAAATATAAATCCAGATAGATTACAAATTAAGCCCTTTTGGATTTGTTCTATAAATCCTTTTAGCTTATTTTTCACTCTTCGAGGGATTGAAACAAGGGTTCTTTTAATCTTATTAGGATTAAAACTTGTTGAATCCACCTTAGCTATAGCCTCTCACTGCCTCGTCAGCCCGCTCAGCTCACGGCGTCATGAAGATCTCTCAACGCGAGGCGCTCGCGCGTCACCGAGCCCTTGCTTGAATTGCTGTATCGCAAACCGTCATCTCCTTCCCTAAAACCTAACCTACAGCCACACAGGCTCCTAACAACGACCACACATGTCTTACAAACTAATATTCTGACTATAATTAATGGCCACACAGGCAAATAATAATGTTCCACACAAGAGAAAATCACATTTTAAGGACTTCTTCCGACAAAACCGCCATGTTGGCCACGGGTGCGAAAACTCAGCTTCAGAATACCGCAGTAGGTCACGTGTGAAATATCACTGTTCTCATTCGTCAAATTTCCGATAACCTGGCGTTATTTTCTAATCCTTTGATGGATTTGAAATCACACCTTGGCCTTCGATTAACAATTGCTTTCGCGCGACTTGTTTAGTCTTCATAGATTTACAAATAATCTAAGTGTATTTATATTAGTTTTAATCCAAGCTACGATTTAGATTTTAAATCCCTGTAATTTAGAGTGTATGTGTGTATGCAATTTTTGAATTTTGACCCTGTTAACCGGATCCAAAGTGAGATTTGTCATTTCTAAATGTAAATCTTTAAAAAGACAGTCCGCCTTTTACAAATCATCTCAAACCCATGTGAAATTTTAAATTGAACAACGCTGTAGTTTATATTCTATGAAGGAAAACTACCGAAGAAAAGTAGCAAAGATATCCTCTCTTCAATGTACTACATTTCGGCCACTTGATATGTTTAGCTGATTCATTGTCAGAATACAACTATCAATTCAATTCAATTCAGTTTATTCACAATTTAAAATACAAGATATAATACAGTGTAAAATGTGTACTGGGGTTCACTTTAGAAAGCTATAAGCTTGTATAAAAAGCGCCCCTTACAATAAAATACAACTTAAAAGATAATGCAAAATTAATAAATTACAAAGAAAACAATAACATCAATTAAACATAAAAAACAACAAACAAATACACACACACACTAGTTTATTGGTGTGAACTAATTTGTATACAATGGATAGAAAAGTATAATTTCACAATGAATTCATTAAAATTATTTTCATTGTTTTCTTGAAGCAATTTACGGAAGGTGATTGTTGTATTGATGAGTCTAAAGAATTCCAAAGAACTGATGCATGATGTCGAATTGAATTTGCTTGAGTTAAAGTTAAACGTAATAATGGCAAGTATAATTTATGTTTACGTCTTATATTTACATCATGAACTTGATTATTTTCAATAAAGAAATAATTGAATATGGTCGGGAGAAGCTTACGTTTAAAACGAAAAACAAACATTCCTGTTTTCAGTTGTATTAAATCGCGCAATGGTAACGTATGGTAACGTATATAACGTATAAAGAGGGGACTTGTGTGTTCACGGTAAGGTGCGTTACAACACAGTCTAATCGCTCTTTTTTGTAAAATATAAAGACGTTTTAATTTCATTTATTGACTCATAATTCCTATATTTTAAACTGTGAAAGTCTTTCATGCTTTGCCATATTACAGCTTTGTAAGATAGGTAAGTTAGGTAAGTTAGGATAAACATGGTAAAACTCAATATTCCTTTCAACTTTATTTAGATCTTCTATTGTAGCTTTGTAACCCGACTCCTCCTCTGTTTCTGTTCCCATCAGCCCATCTGCACACAACTTTGTTGTTTTCTATTCATTTAATTGTAGTAATTATCAATCCTTTTAATTTTGTTCTATAAGTGCGCATGACAATTGTACATTAAATCAATAGAAGTGTACAATTTGATACATTCACTTAATAGAATTAAATCAAAAGGAAGGATAATAATAGTTGAGGAAGTTTTACCTTAAATGTACGCACATTTACCTCTTCCCTAATATTTATGAGAATGAGAGTAGAGGGACGATGCTTTTTCATGAGACATTTTGTCAAGTTTTGTTGTACAGTTCCAGTGGAAGTTCTCCAGGGCCCCGTTGCAGGAAGAGATAAAATTGAGTCAGTAAGTCAGAAAATTGACCCCAATTTAGGCGTTTCAACCAATCAGATTTGCGCATCAAGAACATGTGATCTGACTTACGATCAATCGTAACTTACAATCGATTGTATCTCTAATTCCTGCAACGGGGCCCAAGTGTTTTTTGTTTTCAATGATATTTATTTTATTCATTGCTCTTTACAAACAGTAACAATAACAAACAATAAGAAAATCAGTAAATGAGATAATTGGTATGTTAACATAGTTGTATAATTATGACATCACAGATTTGGCAAATTAAGGGCCAACTAAGAGGGCAGAAAACAAACATTTGGAAAGTCATAATTCTTGATTGGATTGTCCAAATCACCTTGCTAATAGGTATCTAAAATTGTTCAATTTTCACCCATCCTGCTTAAAAACTTGTAGTGGTGTTACTTAAATTTATAATACATAATCAAGTAGATTTAGTTGTTTTCTATTAGTTAAATTGTGATAATCGGGTGATAATCAAACCTTTTAATTTTATTCTGCATGACAATTGTACAAGAAATCAACCCATGGAATAGTGCAGATATCTTAACTTAATGGTATTAAATAAAAATGAAAGATAATTAGACTTATAAGAACTGTCTTTGTGGAGTAATTATTAAATGGATGTTGATTGGTGTGAAGTTTCATGGCTGTGTCATGAAGTTTCATGGCGTGGGGTCCATCGTTGTTACATATCGTGCTCCTGGATCGTGCCAAAGGTTAAACAAAAACCTCATTTACATTATGCTTGATCCATGGAAACCCTGTTATAACGAGGTAAACGGTACCTCGTTGCAAGCGACCTCATTATAAAGGGGTTTCACTGTAGTATTACTTGCTTAGGGTATCAACATAAAAGCAAAATAGTATTACTTGCTTAGGGTATCAAAAATAGTTATTACTTGCTTAGGGGTTTACAAAAAAATGATTACTTACTTAGGGTAGCAAATTACTGATAATCATACTTGCTTATACACTCTAAATTACAGGGATTTAAAATCTAAATCGTAGCTTGGATTAAAACAAATATAAATACACTTAGATTATTTGTAAATCTATGGAGACTTAAAAATTCGCGCGAAAGCAATTGTTAATCGAAGGCCAAGGTGTGATTTTCAATCCATCAAAGGATTTGAAAATAACGCCAGGTTATCGGAGATTTGACGAATGAGAACAGAGATATTTCACACGTGACCTACTGCGGTATTCTGAAGCTAAGTTTTCTTAGTTTTATACTCATGAATATTCATAACTAGGATTACGGTTTTGGTTAGAGTTAAGGATATGATTACAATGAGACCACTCTTTCCATCATCGATTTACGTAGCGTAGTGGTCACGCTGTGGATCTCCACGCTCGGTGTCACGGGTTCGAATCCTCTCTTAGTCTTCTATTTTTTCTTTTGCCATGATAATTGGTGAGTAGCGCTTTATTTAGTAAATGTATCATGCACAGTAAACTAAAAACTGAAAATTGTGGCCTGCATCACTGATTATGAATAATTCATTAGGATGCCATGAACTCGCATGGGGCCTAATAAGATTAACATAAAACAAATCCAAAAGGGCTTCATTTTTAATCTATCTGGATTTATATTTTTTAAATCCAACAAAAGATTTATTTTAAGTCATTATCGGCTGGTCCCTAACCACAGCCGAAGAAAGATTTAAAAGTAAATCTAATAGATTTAATTTTAAATCCTTGTAATTTAGAGTGTAGTGTGTATTTTTTACACCACGAAAATACTTGTTTAGGGTGCTTTTGGCAAGTCCTTGGTCACGCATGGTACCTTTCTTTATATGGAGACATACCCCCCGGGTGGTATTAGCCTCCAAAACCATGGCGCATCTAATACGCTTAATTTCATTGTTTATTTTGCGCATACTATAATCAAAGACGCTGAAGGGAAAGACCATAAAAGTATGAATAAACAAACCAACCCGTTTATAACTAGAAGGCTCACTTAACGCGCGCAAGTCACGTGTCCCATAGACTTTGTACATGGCAAGATGGCGGAGTGACACGACTTTTGAAGCTCCCGTGGACTACTTCTCTACGTCATCGCGTAGTGACCTAGAAATACTTGACCAATCATCATGCTATGCAGTGCGTAGACTATCGCGCCTATTTTCCTGCGCACTGTCCTAGATTTGATCACGCTTATGAGAACAATGGTATCTATTGTGACGTATGCATAATGAACTTGTTTTATTGACCTTGATCCGGTGACGACGCGTATGAGCTACTCTGTGATTGGTTAACTGTAGTTTCCAAGTAGCCCATAATGCAACCAGTAGTAGTCCCTTCCGGTGAGCAAAAATCGCGGCACTCTGGCAGCAGTGACACCCCCTGGGAAAGACCGACCACTGTACAATAATCCTTTACAAAGTGAATGGGCAGAGCGCGATGTACAAAATTAACACGCACTTTGATATGCAGGCTTTTCATTATGACGTCACAACAACAATGTTTACTTCGCCTGACTAAAAATTATTTCAAGTAGACGTGATAAAGTTTGATGACCCCAAATTTGCATAGCGCGGGTGAAATTTGTTTTGCGCACTTGGTTACGCGTAGAATGATAAAGAATTAAATAAAGACAGTGCGCGGACTGAGCGCATAGTACTTACGACAAAGAATTATTACTGCTTATATTTTAAAATTGAAAATCAAACATCAAGTGTAAAATCAACAATCTTAGTTTTGCACAGTGATAAATCTGAGACTGAAATAATTTTTAAGTGATTCATTTAGTGCCTTTAATTTATTAATTGATTACTACATCACCTGCATATAAATTAATATCATACTTTCGATTAGAGAACACTACTTTGTAAATATTAGATGTTATCATTATACTTTGTAAATATTGTATGATTATATTTTGTACATCTTGTATATAACTATGTGATATTATTATAGTGGATGTGGTGTGGTAAGATTGGTAGAGCGCGCGCTTTCCGATCATGAGATCCCGAGTTCGAACCCTGTCCACCGCGTTTGTCCTTCAGCAAGATAATGTATCCACTATTGCTGCTCTCTACCCAGGTGTATAAATGGGGACCGGTAGGAGGTGAAAGCCTTTATGTGAACGATCTTCTTGAGCGCTTGGAAGGAATAGTGCAGGAATAGTGGAGATGGTGCACACACTGTGTGCTGGTTTGCATTGTATCCTATGACCGGGGTAATAATTAATTGTAAAGCGCTTAGAGATTATTATCCATCGTGATAGGCGCTATATAAATCGTGAATATTATTATTATTATTATATTATTCAATGATACATTTCTCATATTGTTATCTTCAATACCCTTGTTAAGGGTGAAAGGATATTAATAAATTTAATTTCATTTCATTTCATTTAATTTCATTTCATTTCTACACGGTAAGATCTTTAAATTTCAAAAATATGTTTCTCACAGCTATGAGTTCAATTGTAAAATCGCTATCGACTATAATTGTTTAAATATTTTTCTCATCATGAGGGTAATATTAATTCTCCATAAATACATAGCCCTAAAGGTTACGAAGTTCGACACTAAGCTGTTGGTCAATCTTCATACTAGCCTGAATTTGCCGAGTTTTAGAAAGTTCGGTCTAATCTTTATTTTCTTTAAAAATCATACCAAAGAAGGGAACTGAAATTCCCAAAAAACATCGACTATAATTGTATAATGTTTTTTTTTATTAATAAAAATGACATAAATATAGTTATATTTTAAATTCCCTATGGTTACTAAAGTTTCCGCTTAAGCTCGATTTGAATCTTCATTTTGCCTGAAGGGACATCGCTGCGCACACGCCAGTGATCTGGGGGTGTATTCTGAAAGTTATCTTTTCACTAATATTGTATTATCTTAGGCTTATGACAAAACCGGTATTCTGAAAACTCTCATAACTTTTGTATGTTAACCTCTATCAGCTGGCGCGCCTTGCCACCTTCAAGGCAACAAGGGTGTTGAACTTCATCAGAAGAAATTTCCACCACTGTACACCGCATGTCAAGGAAAAGCTGTACATGACATTAGTGAGACCTCATCTAGAATATGCTTCTGCTTCATGGGACCCATACACACAGAAGAACATAAATAGCATAGAAAGAGTGCAAAATAGGGCAGCAAGATTTGTGTCCAACACATACGGGGAAAATACAAGCATCACTGCCATTCTTAAAGAGCTTAAGTGGACTGCGCTTCAAGACAGAAGGAAATGTCATCGCCTAACCTGCTTTCAAAAGATGCTGAACGGAAACCTGGACATCAAACATGAGGACTTCATTCAACCCAAAATAGACAGAAACCGAAGGGGCCATTCTCTACAGTATCAATAGCAACACACAAACTCTGAGGCGTTCGCAAATTCATTTTTCGTCCGTACAACCACTGAATGGAATAAGCTACTTCAATCTACAGTAAACCAGCCCTCACTTCATACATTCCAGAATGCGCTTGCTAAGGACCCTTCTGTCCTTAGGGGCTAACCACTCTCTCGGACCCACCTCCAGTTAAAACTCCTATGGAGTGTTTTGGAGGAATAAACTACCAAGTACCAAGTATTGATGAGCGCGTTCGCGCAAGCAGAGGTGGAAAATATGTATTCTGAAAACTCTTCTTTTCTTTTATCTCATCATAAAATTATCATAAATTCTACTCATATGCTGAGACAGCTATGGGGCTGTATTTTCCTTTTGTTATATCTTGTTTAAACAAATTTAAAGACATTTATTTGAGATTTTAAAGAGCTCCCTATGTTTGTTGTGTGCATAGGTGGGTGTACGTGCGAAAAAGTTAGAACATGAGAGAAAGGGGGAGAAAATTCCATTGAAAATCTAACCATATGAAAATCCTATTCTAACAAAATTACTCTTTGATCAAAATATATACATTTCTTGAACTTTGATTGAAAATCAGGGGGGTGTCACTGCTGCCAGAGTGCAGCGATTTTTGCTCACCGGAAGAGCCTACAACTGGTTGCATTATGGGCTACTTGGGAACTACAGTTAACCAATCACAGAGTAGTTCAAACACGTCGTCACGGGATCGAGGTCAATAAAACAAGTTCATATGCATACGACACAATGGCTCCCATTGTTCTCATAAGCGTGATGAAATATAGGACAGTGCGCAGGAAAATATCACGTCATCTTGAAGTTATTTTTAGTCAATCGAAGTAAACATTGTTATTGTGACGTCATAATGAATAGCCTGCGTATCAAAGGGCGTGTTAATTTTGTACATCGCGCTCTGCCCATTCACTTTATACAGGATAATTGTACAGTGGTCGGTCTTTCCATTAAGCGTCTTTGGTGTCACTCTGCCAGAGTGCCGCGATTTTTGATCATCGAAAGGAATACCACTGCAGGTTGCATTATGGGATACTTGGGAATTACATAAACCAATCACAGAGCAGTTCATACGCGTCGTCACCAGATCGAGGTCAATAAAACAAGTTCATATGCATACGTCACCATAGATCCCATTGTTCTCAAGCGTGATACAATCTAGGACAGTGCGCAGGAAAATAGGCGCGATAGTCTACGCGCACTTCATAGCATGATGATTGGTCAAGTATTTCTAGGTCACTACGCGATGACGTATTCCTTTGGTGTTCCTTTGGTGCTTCAAAAATCGCTTCACTCCGCCATCTTGCCCATGTACAAAGTCTATTGGACACGTGACTTGCGCGCGTTAAGTGAGCATTCTAGTTATAAACCATAGAAGTATGAATAAACAAACCAACCCGTTTATAACTAGAAGGCTCACTTAACGCGCGCAAGTCACGTGTCCCATAGACTTTGTACATGGGCAAGATGGCGGAGTGACTCGATTTTTGAAGCTCCCGTGGACTACTTCTCTACGTCATCGCGTAGTGACCTAGAAATACTTGACCAATCATCATGCTATGCAGTGCGTAGACTATCGCGCCTATTTTCCTGCGCACTGTCCTAGATTTCATCACGCTTATGATAACAATGAGAGCCATTGTGACGTATGCATATGAACTTGTTTTATTGACCTCGATCCCGTAACGACGCGTTTGAACTACTCTGTGATCATAAACATGGTTATTTCCAACACTTATGTGTTTAAACCCGAAAATGATATATTAAATGGATATTCTTTCCTAATTTTGAAACCAATGGACAGCTGAATCTTCAATCAAGACGCCAGAACCAAAGGTATGCTGTTCTTGACTGATATCAATGCATGGATTTCTATTTAAGCCAGATGATATAAGAATTATTAACTCTGTTTTCGGGAAAATCATGGAATGTTCCCTATGGGATTTGAAATGGTATTTCAAAGCCCTCGGAGTGGAAAATTCCGTGATATTCTCTCTACCACCAGTTAACATTTGTATTATAAACTCCGCAAAAAAAAAGAAACTTGACACTTGTTTAATTTGAAATATTTCATATTTATGTACATTATCATATATCAAATTAAAGGAAATTTAGTCCTCTACAGGTAGGGAATAAATATAAGGTGTAATCGTTCATGCATGAACTGCCATGTTCAGTTAACAATAGCAGATTTAAATAAAAAAGATCACATTTGTAACTCAGCTTCTCTGGCAGCTCGAAGACTGGACACGTCTCCTAGATGAGGGAAAATCACTGGGTGTAATATACTTAGACTTCCGTAAAGCGTTTGATGCTGTTCCCCATCGCCGGCTGATGCAGAAGGTCAATGCATATGGAATAGAAGGCTCGCTCCTCACCTGGTTGAAAAACTTTCTAACGCACATACAGCAGTGTGTTGCAATCAACGATAGCAAATCAACATGGACAGAAGTGCAGAGTGGAATACCGCAGGGGAGTGTGCTGGGTCCAGTCATGTTCCTTCTTTTTATTAATGACTTACCCAAAATAATCGACAGTCACGTGCTCTTATATGCCGACGACTCCAAGATCTACGGCACAGCAGACACTGAGGACGAAGCATCATTATTACAAGCTGACCTTAACAAAGCACTCGAGTGGTCAAGAACATGGCAGCTCTCTTTCAACGATACAAAATGTAAAGTGCTTCATCTTGGAAGAAGAAACATTAACCAAGACTACTTAATGGGAGAGTCGCCTCTGCGCCCAACCTCGGAGGAAACAGACCTTGGCATCATCATCGACAGCAACCTCACCTTTCAGAAGCACATCGCAGTTCAAGTGAATAAAGCCTATCGTACCCTTGGCTTAATCAAACGGACATTTTCACACATTGACAAGTTCACAATCACGGTTCTAATCACATCATAAGTCCGCCCTCTTCTCGAATATGGACAGTCAGCGTGGCACCCACAGTTCATCGGGACATTGATAAAATAGAAAAAGTTCAGAGAAGAGCGACCAAACTGGTACATGAAATTAGACATCTCACTTACGAGGAAAGACTTCGAGCACTTGACCTTCATTCGCTCTTCTACAGACGAAGGCGTGGCGACATGATCCAGGTATTCAGAATTCTACGCAGTCTTGATAATGTAGCGTCAGAACAAAATTTCCTTACTCGTAGCGACTACCAGTCTACGAGGGGCCACACACTGAAACTATTTCACCCGTGATGCCGTCTATAAATATCAGACTAAACTTTTTTAGTCCAAGGATAATAAATGATTGGAATAACCTCCCCGAAGATGTTATTGCTGCACCATCAGTTGACGTTTCTAAAAGAAAATTAGACCGATTTTGGTGGGAAGAAAGATTAAACCAACATTGAAGTCCGCCTCACACGCAACACCCACATTGCAGTTATTATATTATAGTACAAAATCAGCCACACCAACCCAACCTAATCCCCCTCTGTCACTTCGGGTAATTCATCGGCAATATCAAAATTGAGATTTTTAGTGTTTTGAATTCTCCCGGATTTCAGCTTTAAAATGATATATAACTTGCTACATATAATTGTCATGAAGGAAAGAAAAACGCAATTTAATAACGCGGACCAGAGCTCAGCTATTTGTCAAACAACAGAAAAAATCGCTTCTAAAGTTTCGCATCCATTCAGAAAAGCATCCTCACAGAGCGAGCGAGCGGTTGAACAAATTCTCGGTTTGACCGTTCGTTTTTACAATCGATCGTGAAAATAGCGTTATCAACAAACAATATAACGCATGCGCAGTTTACTGTTAACATACAGTAAAATTTGTACAAAGCCGCTCCAGTTTTGTAGAATTGCATGCAAGTTAACCCGGCGGGCTAGCTGGCATGACCCCCTCGATCACAATGAATGGTACAATAGAGCGGTAACTTCAGTCCTCGCTGGTCGGGCGATATCGACCCACCTGCTCATTCATCCTGCCCGATCGTTACCGCAACATTGAACTATACACAATGAACTTCGCACCGGGGAGGCGTATTTTGCATGCACGCAGTACCATGTCATTCAATAGGGTAGGTACCGGTACCGGTAAGCCGCACAGCGCGATTTAATACAGTAGGATGCGGTAGGCTGCACACGATGCGCTGTGATAATGCGAGGAAAAGCTAGCTACAGAATGTTCATAACAAGGCGCGATTCAATGCGGTATTATACAGTAGGTCGCGCACGCTATCCGGAAATGAACACAACGTACATACCCAGTACAACTCTATTCAGGTCAGTCTGACCAATCACAGCGCTTTCCGCTCCGGCTCAGCTAGCTCGCACACCGCTCACAATAACAGCGGTCGGGTGCCGCTCAATCAATGCACAAACGATCGATCATGAACAGCCAGCGATGATAAACCGAGTTTCAGGCCGAAACCGAATTGAAGGTTGCTCAGAAAAATCATTATTTTCGGTATAAAACAATCGAATTAGGACATGAAATTTTCAGAGAATGTAGATGACACATGTAAGTATCAAATTCCGTAAAGTTGAAATTTTCAGCCAAAGACAATTTTTTATGATTTTGGTGCTCTATGTACTAAACCCCCATTGCGACTTTATACCCAAACTGAAAGACTGAGGCACCTATATGTAACGACCGGAAGAACTACAGGACACAACCTACCCTTCCGTACAGATGATGATGATGATGAATGAAAAATTGTGCCATGTCATGAATATAGCGTTTTAGATATTCTTATCAACATTTATATGGCTGGGTTGAAGTTCAATTTTTGATATTTTTGAAAACAGACTTTGATGTGGTTAATTGACCGTGATAAGTCATGCATGAATGATTTCATCTGAATTGTATGCCAACTTTGTAGAGGGTCATATTATCTTTAATTTGATATACAATATCATCTATGTTATTGTAAATAAATATGAATTTATTTTTAAATAAGTGTCCTGTTTCTTTTTTTCCGGAGTATATTTAACTCAGATAGTGAACACATAACTATATCGCAAATGTGGGTTGTACAATTTTGGTGAATAGGAGTTGCAAGCCATTAAAGGGGTAGGATAGTTTTGGTAAGGCTAAACTTTAGTAACTAAACCTGGACAGTAACATTATAAACTAATAGTTATAATTCCACCATGCTAGAAAAGTATACAAAATTACGAACGACTAAGTAAAAAGCCCATTATCATTCAAAAAGAGCCATTACAAAAAAAAAAGGGCGCTCTCTAAAAAGGCTCTCTACAAAATTATGCGTGTGATGTTTTATTGAAATCATGATTAAATAGAGAGATCATCAACAACTATTTAAAAAACGCTTTTGAAAATTTTTGAAGAAGTGTATGCATTTTTTTTATTTTTTGAAAAATCCATCTAATTATTTGGGCCCCAAATAATTATAGGATCATATATATTTATTGATATTTCAGCCGTTTCTGGACCGATTTTGACCAAATAAAGTTTATTCTGCCATTAAAATTGCATGTTCTCTCAAATTCGACACTCAGTTTTTCATTACCTCACACAAATTTGTGATGTGCAGCGCCCTCTCTACCAAAACTAAACTACCCCTTTAAAGGCTAAAATGCTTAAATGCTTGTGAATAAATTTATCTGAGGTATATTAGCGTATATTTATATAGGTCCA